>JAAAKL020000831.1:0-36006 GCA_010016065.2 Carybdea cf. marsupialis auct. non (Linnaeus, 1758) | reverse complement strand
ACGATTTTGTACTCTGAGGAGTGTCAGACGAAAAAAGCTTTTCAGTACTAAAATGTTTTTGCTATTTCGTGCAGTTTCACTGTTTTGTACCACCAACAAACTATTAAGGAATTGTACGGCATGAACGGAGGAGTATTACCAAAAGATCTTATTTTTCATTGAGGTGGGTATTGTAAATACTTTGCTACACTACCTCTGTGGTGAAAAATCTTTTTGAACACCGTTTGTTACACCGTGATTCCGATGATCTATATAGCAGATTTTGATGGTGGAGGGGGAGGGAAGGGGGGAATGACTTTAGATGATGAGGCATGCTTTTCCTAAAATACAATTTTTGTGTTAAAGTTAGTACCCTTACACAAAAAAGTTGAAAATGTTTACACAATAGGTATAATCATTTGAAATAAATATATAACTATTCTTTATTGACCATTTTAATAAAGCTTCATTGCTTGTTTATCATTACACTCGTAAACTGGACATGCTTTAAAATTTGTTGATAGTGACATGGACCTACTGACTCAGCAATTCAGTCTAACGCCTCATTTACTCTTTCTTTGCTGCCACTTACTTCAAATCTAATCAAAGATCTTCAGACTGTTGCTGGAATATATTGAATTTTGAAATAGATCTCGTCACATCAACAGTACACCCATTAATCACACGTAATGTACAAATTTACCTCAAAAGATCCTGCGTGATGGGTGAGAGCATTGGTGCTTTAACTCTGCTTTCCAGATACTCCATTGTACAATGAAAAGTTGATAAAATGTCGAAGTGAATGCTGTTTTATTTCCATCGAATCAAAACGGATTAAATTCTTTACTTATTAAAAGTAAATGCAGTCGAATACTTTTCAGTCCCATCAGACATGCCCTACGTTTCTCATAGATATTTTTATATGATCCTGCATAACAAAGTCGTCCGACTGTGATTGCTCAAACATACATTATACGGTCAGATATTTAATATGTCCAGCGTTTCGTATCATGTAATTCCTGAATATGTACTTTTTCTTGCCATAGTCACAAAATGAAAATGTCAAGAAGGAGTAAAGCTCTGCTGTAAACACAATTCATGCATTAGCCAGATCCTTACAATATCATTCGCCACAATGTAAAGTACTGATCTCCCAAATTTCCGATGAGCAATTTTTCTTTGCTTTAATTAGACAGAGGAAGAGAGGCTTGATTCCTGTTTCGGTGCTTGAGCTTACCAAAATTTTCTACTGAAGGCGCTATCAAGCAGTCGTGGATGACGCTATAGTCACATCCACAATGCTTTATTCTCCCTCCTAATTCTACTTTCTAAGGATCCTTGTTTTAATTTAATCCAGGATATGCTCAAGACCAAAGTCCTAAGAGCTTATACCCAAATCGAAGCAGATAACGCGTCGTTTCTTATTAAAATGTGGATGTGCTGTTACAAAAAACACTGCATGACCTGAGTCCAAAGTTGTTTACTCTGTACCCTTTACAGACACTTTTCTTGAACCCAGTAATTTTAATTCAGGGCATTCAATCTTACTGGAGCTATTTCATCGGCGTATTGAAGATCAGGGATGATCTCTGCTAGACGAAACATAGTCAAATCTTAGGTAAGTTTTAGCTTAATCAAGTATAGCAAAAAGCCCTTCTGTTACAATAAGCCTCTGGTCTTAAGATAAAAACACAGGACTTACTTTTAACCGGCTCAAGTAGGTTTGATCGTTGACATACTGTAAAAATAAGGTTGTAAAATGTAACATTAGACAAGAAAAGCATTAAGTAACAATAATCCTAATATAGAAATAATAAAGAACTAAACAGGTGTCAGATTTATCCCACCTTTGAAGCTCGATATCTTGGCCAAAGCTCTTGATTGATTTGGAAGTTTGCCTCGTTTTCAAACTATTGCTTGCAAACTTTACTTGCAGTATACACGGTGAAAACGTAGGGTACAAGAATAGCAAACGAAAAGGCACATTGTTTCAACAAAAATCACTACAATTGTAATTCCAAGTTAAGAAATATATGGAACCATTTCATAAGGGCTGCAAATGATACACTTGTATTGAAGCCGTCTATGACTGATAAAGGAGTATGTGTTAAAAAATGATAATATTTCTGCTATATATCTAGTGGTGTACAAGTTTGAAATACAGAGAAAGTAACTCTATTGATAGGTACATATATACAAACCAACAAGTACTGATACCGTTACTAGTCGATGCAACAAGGTAGAGCCTAATACTACTACGTATTGGTAAAAGAAAAAAGTGAAATACCGTATATAAAATATATATACACATTTCCGATGAGGCTCGTCAGGGAGCAGTCTGATGATCGCGACCGGATAGAGCGTGGAACATAAGGTAACTGCTGTTTTACTTTTTCCTGCTCATTAGTCGCACATTTATAGTGTATATACATGCTTATATATATTCTTACACCTATACATCAGTTGTTTCGCTGCAATAAGCCGTGTGACACATCAAAGACGTATCATGCTCATGCGCTACAAGTGCCTCGCCATAGGAGTCAGACATTTTTCTAAAACCTAATGAGGTGTACTCAGCTCTCAATTTTACTCACGAAAGGAAGAAAACAACTCCTTATCTTTCCCAGATGTTCAATTAAAAAAGTCTTTTTTCTCACTATCATGCGCAGAAAACCGTTTATTATATGGAAATACTCATGTTGGAAGTCCATTTCTCTTAAAAAGATGTAAAACCAACCCTATAGCTATTTTAGTTCACCGTGATCTTATTATCTGCTCTAAAAGTAACTTTATAGTGAATCAGCACTGTCTAAAATATATGTTAAGAAACTAGGAACCCGTGAAAATATTATTGATGTTACCATTTCAAATACGATTATATTTTTTCTTCTGATCCAGAATACGGACCTATGAGGTGTCCCGTTTATCTACGACTACTGTGGATTGGAAATGTTTCGATAAAATTTGGAAATAGGATAGTTTGCGTCTTGAGTAAAACTTTACGACGGTGAGACCGTGTGTTATGTATTCCACCAAAAATTATTTTCTGGACCCCCACCTTCAAATATACTTCGTACCACTAAAACCGTTCACTGCATTATGGATTCACATGCCACTTCAACAGTGAGTAGATTGAGCGTACGTCGCAGAGGCTGCAGAACAAAATCGAGTTCATGTGCCGACCCTCATGAGTAATTTAAATGTGATAAAGCATCGAAGATTTTATCTAGTCGCCTGTGCAAAACTTATGTTTCATCCCCGAAAACTAACTCAGCCACCGCCAATATTCGATTGAAAACCAGTTTTGTTCCGAAAATAATCAAGAAGTGTTCCATGTATTAGCAAAAGGTGCGTTCTCCACTTCATCTTTTCTCTCAAGATACTACAGTTATCAAAACAAAAAGAGGGCATGTGTTTTGTTGGCATAAATAATTTGTTTACAGACTACGTTTTTAATGATACGAGGGGCTGAAATGTGTCACTCGAACTCAACGCATGCCTAATCATCTCATTTTCTGTAAATTCTACTCGAAATTGCTCAAATCCCACTCCAGACGATCCTTGTGACTAGTGTCTGGCAAAACAGTTTAGCAATATGAATCCGCAATTTAAAATTCTATACCGCTGATCAACCCTCCAGATTAAATGATAATGCAAAACTCCGCTTTTTAACTTATCAAATTTTTGGTATGCTAAAGATGACCAAAGTCCATGCACATTCCCATTGTCATTACCAAATTTTAATACATTACGTACAACTTATCAGTTCAGTACAGCTTATAAAAATACTTTCCAGTCATTCTATATTTATAGGGTTTTTGAGAAGTTACAGAACGTAATTTTGATAACCTAATACAAAATATAACAATATGATAGAGGGGGAGGCTTATTAAAGTGCAATAATTGGTTTACGTTACTTTTAAATAAAGTGTTAAGAGGTTTATGACAAGATCAAGACTGTCATGCCAGATGTTTCTAGATCTACGGAGAAAAGTTAAGCTCCTAATTGTGGAAAGTTTGAGCTTTGAGACATTTCCATCCGCAATCTTCTTCCTTATCTAAAAGCTTTGTTTCTTCCCCTTGTGCGTCATATTCATAACGAAAGAGAGGATTGCCTCACTTGCAAATACATGACAAGTAATTCAATCAATCTGAGCCTACCTTATGAAGTAACTAGGAAATTAATATCCACACTGAAGTTGTGGAAAGTTTCTGCTCCGGCATTTGTGCAAACTTTGTGCTCGACATTTTTTGCGTTTCATAGAGAAAGCCATAACCATCTCCAATTTTCAAGCTTTCGGGGTTTAAAACTGAATTTTTACAATCCACTACTGACATTTGTTACTTACAGTACATAAAATCACAAAAATTAGTGTCTTCAACTATTATTGAAAGTTTCCTGATATATGTTTCATACCTCAACCTACGGTTACTCTACATTTTGTGCACGGTTCTTGTTTAAAGTCTGCGATATACAAAGCCTTGAATGCAAATGCAAATATATAGATCTAACGTAGTGTATTAGGCATGTATCTATAGATATACTGTCGAACGCATTTCTGATGCACATGGAATATGAAAGAAAGGTCCACCATGGTAGACCATCCAACTTCTGTCTCCCTCATAACAGTCAGAGATACTGACAAATACTCTGCAGGGGACTCATTTTCTTTTGGGAATTTTGGGGGCTTTACAAGACAATAGAGACGTTTGAGCTGAAAGCATTGCAAGTTTAAAAAATGGAATAGCTAGTGGCATCTAGAAATCGTAAAAACTGATTCAGTGTTTTTATTATCAAATAAATAGCTAAAATTAAGCATGTTAGACAACTGCAAAAATAAATATATTAACCAGCGCCTTCTAAATCTAGGAATTATTCAGCAAAATACTTTTTCCATATTTTATGACAAAACACTAGTGATTCTCTGACGGTTGAAGATTGTGATGTGGAAGATTGTGATGTCCAGGTGTCAACAAATACAATCATTATTAATATCTTGCCTTTTAACGCGCTTTTCTCTGTCTAGAAACAGTGATTTCCAAATCTTATAAAGATTGGCTTTTTGTTATTGTAAGATATCCTATGAAAAGCATAAAGTAATAATATACCCGTGTGTGGAAGGAGCACATGGAACACGAATTCAAATTATTCTAGTGTAGTGAATAGTCATTCACAACTTTAAACT
Source organism: Carybdea cf. marsupialis auct. non (Linnaeus, 1758) (assembly GCA_010016065.2). Classification (NCBI taxonomy): domain Eukaryota; kingdom Metazoa; phylum Cnidaria; class Cubozoa; order Carybdeida; family Carybdeidae; genus Carybdea; species Carybdea cf. marsupialis auct. non (Linnaeus, 1758). The sequence continues at coordinate 30,841 of JAAAKL020000831.1, read as the reverse complement.
CTTGCTTTAAAGTCTTCAATGACTTGCTTCCAGTATCATTAGAAAAGTTTCAGCTGTGTCAGATTTATAATTGATCGAGACAGTGGCGGAAGGATGATAGAGTGGGTAAATTGTACTTGAGAGAATAGAGCTCTAAGAGAGGCAAACAGTATGTCAATGGTATATGGTATATAAATATCTACATTGTACACAACAAAGTTCCAATGGTCTTGAAAATGATATATCAATGATATTTGTATTGAGTAATGTTATTTCACCATGCCTTATGACTAAACCTGATCTTCGCCCTGATACGATGACTAGATCGAACAATTCGTTGTAATTTCTAGAATTATGAGTCGGTTTCGAGTCAAATTTCCAATGAATTTTTTTTATCAGAGATCAGCAGTTGTGTGAACACTTGAAGAAAAGATTAAATAATATTCAGTACGTTAATTGAGGTATGAGCGCAATTGATGAAATGGCAAACGAAAGGGAAGCCTTTTTAACTATGCTTAAGGACCTCAGTGTCAATGTAGAATTTGATCATTTCCGTTTATAGAAAAAATGTTGTGCATAATCAGAGCTGCTTATCTATTTTTAAAACTTTATTTTTTGGTGGTACAAACAATAAAACTGCACGAAAAAGTGAAAGCACTTTAGTAAAATATATTTGCTGTTTCGTGCATTTTTATTTTATTTTCTGAAATAGGAACAGTGATTGGCCTGGTCCACAGCTTCTTACAATGTTGTTTGGCTTGGTTTTCTTGTTTGCTGTTGTTTTGTGGTTTGTTATCGTAGCGTATTTTGTATTGTGCAATCCATTATGCCTGCAAAGAAGTTAATGGGTTGTATTGATTGAATAGAAAAATAAATATTTGAAGTTTGAAAAAATAAATTTTTATTATTACAGTTTGCTTTAAAACAAATTTAAATCATTCGAAGGATAAACAAGACGATAAATATAGAAATCTTCACTATTATCGTTTAAATGCAACCAAAGAGTTTGTCGGTGGTGTAAAGCAATAAAACTGCGCGAAATAGCAAAAACAATGTAGTGCTGAAAAGCTTTTTTCTTCTGACACTTATCTGATTTTCATTGATTTCCTCTCACTTCCAATTCTGACGATTTTGTACTCTGAGGAGTGCAAGACGAAAAAAAGCTTTTTAGTACTAAAATGCAGTTTTATATACAACCAGGAACATTACTGTTTTACACTAGAAGTATCGACACTAGGCTTTAATGGGAGTAATATTTCAAAATTTGAAGCATAAGTAAGGAAACAAGGCATTGACTGTAAAAACCTCGTCGCCAATTTTATTGAAGTGGCAATGCGCTCTTCGTATTCCATACTCAGGAGAATGTTATACAAGAAGTATAGCAATTGATCATAAATGACATGAAGGGAGGAATAGAGATTATAAAATGCTAAAGGTGTGTTGTTGACATAGTTAAAGATGAGAAGATTCAAACAATTTCTCAGGAACTGTTTGATTATGTTGTTAGACCGTAATAAAATAACATGTCAAGTAATTGACCAGCAATAAAACAAAACAAGGGGATTTTCGTCACCAAGAAGGAGCAAAATGACGATCACGTGGTGTCTTTATTTGTTATTGCTTATTTTAACTTATCTGTGTACGGTGAACTTTGGACATAATAAGTGATTTGCAATAGAGCTTCATATAAAAAATGACTGCAGGAAGGAGAAGGAAGTCGTATGAGGAGCCGCAAAAACGCGAAACTTAAAGTTACGACAACGTCGATTATACTTTCTTAGCTAATTCTCTATAATTCTGTTTAGATAAGTTCTTGTGTTGAGCCTTGTAACAAAATAATGTTATATTGTTATAATGTAGTTTACCTTTAAGTTCATTTTTTCATGTTTGCATTTTATATGTAAACAAACGTAAAAATATGAATAGCGTTTAGTGTTTCTAATCGTCAATCAACAATAACTGAGTCGGAGGGAAATATAATATTTCAGCGGCATACGGCACGTTTTCTAAGGGGATGCATGTGCCAAAACCTTACATCTTCAGTAATTACACATCAACTGTACAAGAAAAGTATGCCATGAAACGGCTTAGGGGACAACATCTTTGGATTTGGTTTTTTTTTATTCCTGGTTTGCGTCCTATGAAATCCTTTTCTTTAGGTGCAATTTCAAAATATTTTAAATGCAACGATAGGAATTGTTTCACATAACTGACAATATTTTCCTCAAAGATAAATGTGATTTACAGAATGGAAGGAGAAAAGAAAGTTACAACACGCCCAATTTGTAATGGATTTTTCTGTCAGGATGTGTGTGAAAGCATCCAATTTTTCCATCATCACAGCATTCTTTTCCTTGTAGCAGCAGTGATTATTTTGTAACTGAAAAAGATACACCTTTATTTTTTGCCTCTCTGAGATATCTTCAATGAGGCTTAGAATGAGAATACAACGCTAGTCAAGAATACCTACAGATGAAAAAGGGCAAAGACGTTTCAGTTTACTCTATTTCCTTCACATTCATATCTTTATTATAATTGATGGATTCGTGTAAGTGTGTGTGATCCATAACTTCTCCTAAACAGCTTGGTCAATTTTGCTGAAACTTTGCATTTTTTATTACTTATGGATAGGCGCTCCAGAAATGCTACTTAGATTTCGAAAACCTTGGGAAAATTCTCTTTTGATTATTTTCTATTTTTAGGGGTTTTTTTACCAATTCAATTAATATCATAGACCATGCAGTAGCACTTGCATCATATTCAGGGAATTCACTGTTTCAATTTTGGATAGTATAACTTTCTTATTATTCTCCCTTTACACTGTACAAGATAAGCCATTCTATAATTTAAATCTTGGTGTTATGTATTCATTTTTCCTTCCACTCTATTTATAATTGCTTAAAACCATAAATATATAATTATGATTTCATTCAATTATAACAGACAATTGTGACAATACAACTGATAAATGCTTTTAAAAATACTTAAAAAGCATTAAAAAGTCTTCTCGACGGACACTTGTGAGCGAAGCGAACCAAAACGATCGTAGGCAGCCATTACGCGAGTTTCAAAATAGAGTGTTAAACCATCTCGTATCCTTGTTTTTCTTCTTCAAGAACTATCTGCGCGTTGCAGCTCAACAGCATTATGGCAATTGACACTTATAGCAAACGACGAATGCGTGCCACAGTACATAACACGTCTAGAACGTGTAAAGTGGCTTTTTTTCATTCTCTAGATTAATTCCACGCCAGGTTGTTGAACTCATCATTAGTTAAGGAGGCAAACTCTGGCCTTTTTTTTTAGTGACCAAGATGTTGTGACGTTGGAAAAGGCACTTTCCTCACCACATCTCTTATACCTCCGATGCCTTTCAGGCTTAGCTTGGTGTTAGTATGAAAGAAAACAGGTACAGTAGCCTTTGAGACTACCAGTTAAAAGTGGGGAAGCCTAGTATTACGTTAAACCCTTTCTTCATCAATATAACAAATATTTGCAGCATCTTTCATACCCTTTGTGTCCAGGGATCCTGTTACGTCTGACGTTATTCGTCATGCTTTTTCTATCAACTTTTGGTTTTTGATGTTGTACACAATTTCCAAATCCTTTACATAATTTATCCTCTGTCTCTCCCTTGTTTTTTTTCCTTCAATTTTACCAGTCTTCACCAATCTCTCCAGTTCTCCTGCTCTCATCACGTGCACAAAAATTATCAGCTTTCGTTAATGTAATGAGGCCAATTGGTGACCTGTTTGTCCAGCTTTGCCTCAGCATTCTATGATTATATCACATTGCCATTGCTTACAATCTTTTCCACATACTTGCCCTAATCATCAAAGTTTCATCACCATACAGTAATACTGACCATACAGTAATATTTCATTAGTCTGAATCTGGTACTAATCTTTACTCTTTGGTTTTTCAATACGTTTTTCATCTTTTTAATACCATATTTGCCTGTACAATTGTTGTTTTACCTCCACATCACAGCATGCATCCAAGGTCACCCTTCTTCAAAAATACCAAAATAATTCAACTTGTTCCATCACTTCTCCACGAACTGTGATTTTACATCTTGGTGGCCGTGCTTTCTTTGATGCAATTAAGCAAATGGATTCGTTCTTGTTTGAATAAAGACAAATCCTTTCACTATTTTCAACTAACACATCCAAAAATGTTGTATACACAAGCGCTGTGTTGTTTGCAAACTAAGTATTATTAACACTTATTCCATTTATATTAACTCCATCAACATCTTCAATTCCTCGTATAATATTCCCCTGTGAAGAAGGAGAAAAGATTTGTTCACAGCACAAATCTTTTCTCACTACTCTCTCGACCCCAAATGAGTGCATTTAACTCTCCATCAACCGTTACGGCAGCTTTCTGTTCTCAGTTGTGGTTTCAAATCAGTTTTACTCTCCCTCATCAATATTCAACTCTTCCAGCCCCATCATCAGCTTCTCATGTCTAACCTTGTAAAATGATGCCACATAGTCAATAAAACACACATATAAATCCCTCAGTACTTGAATCGATCTCTCCATCATTATCCTAAACATGTAGTTGTTATTCCTTTTTCCTTTGTCCTCCGCATTCTCAAACTGCACTTCTCTTATTACACCCTAAGTTGTTCCTTTTACTGGATTAATCGACTTGTGGCTTATCAGACTGTAAAGTTCACACCTTACAGCTCCTGGTTGCTTTGACATTGCAATCAACGCTGATGTACAGATATCTCCTGAAAATTTGACATCGTCATAGATTCTATTTACCAACTCTGTTATCCTTTCAATGAAAAGTCTTGAAGTGCTGCTATCATTTCTATTTCTATCTCAAACGGGCCTGTTGCTTTACTACTTTTAAATTTGTTTATTTGCCTTTGCTAGTATATATTGTAATGTTCCATAAAATTTAATTGGCCTCAATCTAATAGATATACTCACTAAATACATGCAATAACGAAAAATTATTAGAAACAAATTAAAGTATTCTACGGAGCCATTCTACAAATCAGGTCAATTTATCATTTAACTAAGGGCAAATATATTCAATATGATCACTTTACAACTAGCAAATCATTTGTTACAGAGATTCAAACGGCTAACGAGTCATGCGTAGCAACAAAGCTCACATTTCAAGAATTTACAATCAAAACATTGATGGAGCAGTACAGAAATGAGCACTTGTTCTGTTGGCAAAATGCCTTGAGTCACCTCCTCAGGGCCATCTACAATTTCTCTTGTAGATGTCTCAATAATACCATTCCTACTCTTGAAAATAATCTCTGAACGAAATCTGATAACAGCCTATGCTTTGGATGTCTAAACCCTCAAACTCTTCAACATGTTGTGTCTGGCAGCCTCACCCATGTTAATCAAGGACTTCGCAACTGCAGACACAATTCTGTTCTTAAGATAATACCTCATCTCCTGTCTTCTTCGAATCTGACCATTCGCATCCTTGCTGATATTGCAAGATATCAGTCGCCATTCATTGTTACTAGACCTGACCTTCATTCTGACATAATCCAATCGAACAATTGGTTGTATATTCTAGAGCTGACCTTCAGTTTCGAGACAAATTTGCAAGGAAATTTTGATTGGAACGTCTAAAGTATCAACAGTTATGTGAAGACTTGAAAAAAGGACTCTGAAAATTGGTTAATATAAGTATGAGTCCAATTGGTGAAAAAGCAACTTCCAGTAAAATCTTATAAACTATGTTTAGGCACCTCAACGACGAAAATATATTGAAAATAAAATATTGCGTAATCAGAGCTATCTATTTTATTTTTTGTAGTGATTGGCCCAGAGCTTCTTGCATGGTAATTTGGCTTGGTCCTGTTTATTAGCTGTTTTGTGTTATGTTCTGTTCTGTTTGGTTTTGTGTGTGTGTGTGTTTGTGTCTGTTTTGGTTTGTTCGTTTGTTTATTCCCCTTTTATCTTAACGTCTATCATATAATATAATACATCATGCCTGCAAAGAGAGCAATGGGCTGTAAAGAAGATAAAAACACTTAAAATTTAGAAAAAATTATTATTATTATCATTATAATTGTTGTTGTTGCTGTTGTTGTTTAAGTATCCAATGTTACCATATGTCATCAAAGATAACGTTCTAACGTGAGAAAGTGTTTTCTTTTTTTGTTCTTAGCAACCATAAGAATAACAGGTTTAACATTAACCCTGTTTATCACCAATGGAGAAATATTCTCACACGATATTCTCACACTGTATATCCTGTTCACAAAGACATGTCATAACATTAAAATACTATAGCTAGCTTTCCTATATTGCCTTAACAATTTGCCCTATTTCCTCGTCTGAGAGTTTGAAACCAAATCAAATTATGATCCAGAAGTAGAAATCCCTTTACATTTACTTAAGGTGCTTGCCACATAAAACAGCTGGGTAATTGGAACAAAGTGAACCTTTGAGCAGAGATATCATTAAGTATTGTATCTCAGGCTAATTGAATAGGATTTGGGTGTATGTTAACTCACTTTTGCTACAATACGAGATCACTGGATTGGATTGCAAGGATGGACCACACAAATAAAAGCAAGATTACGACCAAGCAAGTACGTCAATAGTTTGCAAAAGACTGTTACCTTCATGAGACAGTTAATCCAATTATACAAAGAAAGCTAAGAAGTAGACTCATGATGAGATATTGAGATATCCTTGACAATTTAGTTTCTAATTGCGGTTAACGCAGTCAAGTATCTATAATATCTATCTCAGACTATTTTAGGTTCTACAGTAAACCTGAAAGATCCGTACAATTGAGCTATTGTGTGTGCTACTACTTTGCAAGCAGTATTTAATAAGGGAAACTTTTCGTGATGACAATCTGTGAGAGAGATGGTCTATGCAATCAAGACTATAAAAAGTTTCTTGAAGACTAAAGTTATTTAATACTACGAGATATATTGTTAAGCAGGACAACTAATTATAATAAACACCAACGAAGTCTCAAAGGATATATTATAGTAGTGAGAGAGAAGTTGAACTCAGGTTAACATTCAAAAAAGCCTTTGTTTGGCAAGAAGAAGGCTACTTGTCTAACTCTTGCTTCTTCAAGGTTTACCCTCTTGATCAAAGTATTTTTCTTTGTTACTATTTATCGTGCTTAAAAAGTTTCTTTGTCACAAGCAACTATTGTGAGAGTTGATCTGTTATCAGAGAACGTCTCAGTAGTGTCTTAGTAGTTAGAAATCATGTCAATACATATTTGTTACCAGTAATTGCTTTAGACCGCTAAGCAATAAGTAATTCCTAATAGTCACCAAACAACCAATATCTGTTTTAAATCCTTTCCGGAATCTGGAGTTATTGTTAGGACTCCAGTGCAATCAATGACTCACCATGAACGGCAGCATGTACTTTAGTCCGTTTGGCATCAAGAAAAAGGGTAACGTTGCTTAAATAGTTCTATAGGCTTTATCCCTGGGAAGAGACCTATTAGGTGAGACTATAGTACCTTCACAACAGATCGTCGACAATTTCATCCTCAGATCTTGGTGGAGGCGCACAGAATGACATCTCTCTGACAACTACTGACGTCGTTTTCGTATTACGTATTGATGATATTCAGGTAATTACTATTTAGTGTGGCAGATTCCGAGGACCTGGTCTTGCATTTTGAAACTGAGAGGAGGTAGGCAGTTGGCAAGGGAAAAGACTGGCTGGAACTGGGGAGAAGGGGGCTATTAGTAGCCTATAATGTGGAGATTCGATCATGGTTAAATAACTGCACAGATAATTTTATAGCAGGTCAGAAATTCTAAAATTCTATTGGTAAATTTTCTAGAAAATTACTATATAATCAAAACGTCTTCAAAGACACGTAATTGTTCTTGATGTGGAGTGCTTATCTAAGATATACTCTGTGAAGAAGACGAACAATTTCATAAATGCTAATATTCTGTTTTATTCCATTCGTGCTCTTTGTAAGTTGATTAGGTTTGCTGCATTTATGAGTTCCTGTCTTAAAATAAGAGAAGGGGATTACTAGAGTCTGAGATTACAATGTTGATGGGAGCCGAAACTTGATAGCAAAACATGCTTATCATATTATGACAGTAGAACCTAAACTGACATGACAAGTGACATGTTTGGGGCTACAGTAACTGATGTTTATTCTTGGAGACACATGAAATTTCAAAGCACTAAAAATTTGACTTGTTTCTGTTCTAGCTCACACGTTTTCCTCGTGAAACGAATCATAAAAACTATAAATGGTCAGACAGACATAAACAGTCTGTTGTTGTTTCGATGGTTTTCTACGAGCATTTGATGCAAACTTCCAAGTTCCAGAGAAGGGTTGCAAATTTTATTTTATCGAATACTTTCGCAGACCCTTTGCAGGTCCTGAATGACCAGACAGCCAGAATGTACAGAGATTTGATAAAAGGGCTATCAAAATTTGTTACATACTTTTCTCTGATGAAGGACGGTTAGTAGAATATTTCATCCGTTGTGAAAGTACAGCTCCGTTTCTCCCCGTTGTTTCTATGATTGCTCGCTTTCAAATGATCATATTTTGTAAAATCTTCAAATGAACCACATGTTTTACAAAGTCTCTGTAGCATTGTAGAATCCTTTTTATCCTATTAATTTGGTAAAAACGTCTTGTAAAGACAACACAAAATTCAATAATCTCTTGATAACATTGGAGACCAGAAACTCGTAGGGAATCTATTTTTAGGGCTTTCAGCGGACCTGAAGTCCATAACATTTCAGCCATAATGCCGCCTCCATAAGATACTGTAGCCATGAAGAGCTCCAGCTTTCTGCTACTCCTAGGCTGGGGCGTATGTAGATCACCCTTGGATGCCGAATAGAAGCCAGATATGAAATCTATCCAGGGATGTGGCAACATGGCGGACAATTGCAGTCAACTGCTGCCCAGCGAAAGATGATAACGACGATATGTCGAAGACATTCATCTGTAAACATTATGATTCAATAGATGGAAAACGCTATCAGATCAATAAGGTTTACGTTGGTTACACTGTTCAGTTCTCTGACAATCTTTCGCAAATATCAGTATTGATTAGTATGATACATAGCACAGCATATAAAGCTTCCATTACTACACCACTTCATAATTCACAGCTAATCAGTAAAAAAATGTTGGACACTATTTATTGATGGGTTACTTTGTCTGCACAAGTGCAATGACAGTCGTCCAAAAATTAGAGCAACAAAGGGACCATTCGCTTAATTGGGCTACTAAAACAAAAACCCTTTACACGATAGTCATAATTGTCTTGACCTTGGGCATCAGTGCACTAAGGTTGCTGATGGTATATTATGCCAGTATTAAAATGGAATAACTATTTACTAATAAAACGTAAACAGTTATTATATATATATAATTGTATATATAGTCATTGTCAATCGCGATTCTGTTAATTTTAAAGGGGCTTTATTTATTTGAGGCTCTTTACGTCTCTCGCATAACATAATCACATGACGAAGAGGAACTTTCCTCCTTGTTCAGGGCAAAAGAGTTTATTAAAATCTCGTGAGTAGGTCCCTTTTCAGAATAAAAGTATGAAGGGTATCTTATGCATTCCATCTCAATCAAAGAATGAACATAGATTGTCGTTACAGAGAGATGATACGCATGTTGAAGCAAAGGTTGACATTTCTAGACCAGATCAAGGCCTGGACTGGCCTTGGGTTGCAACAAATATCTTTATGCGTATTAAACGGACGTTTGGTTGCATGTGTAGAATGATTTGACTAAAAAATGGAGGAGAAGAAGAAGAAGAACGTGGATGCACATGTCTTTGGATATTGTATCCCTCCCGGTTCTGGTACCAACAAACAAGGAAATTGCGACTTCAGGTTGCAGTACCTTCATTTGTTAGCCTACGTTTTACCTCTGTATGCTTCGCTATTGAACTACTTTAATCATCTTCTTAATCGTATAGACCACTTGCCAAGAAAGCTACCCAATATTGATAATAGTGAGATGATAGGAAGATAACGGATAGTATTGGAGCGTATTCAATGCTTAAACTGCGAACCATATCAGACAGAATACCTTGTTGAATCAATGTTTCATCGAGACCCACTGAATTAAAACGGGCTATATCTTTACCTTTGCTAATTTATGTTTTAGCTAAGGGCAAAACAGTTCCATCTCCTCCACAATACAGCACTGAAGAACTACACTTGTATTGAAACTGGTGCTTGCCGATGATAGTAACACTGCGTTTTTGGAGTATAATTAGTTGCCAGTTAAAGTAGTATTAAACCTGACATCAGTATTGAATATATGATACATAGCATCTCATTTTCTTCATGTGGCTCAAGATGACCTTTGAATTTAAAACAGGCAATAATAGATTCTTTAAAGTGCTAAAAAAGTAAAATTGATATACAAATTTTGATGGATTGTAACAATAGTAAGCACCAATTTCAGACTGTTTCTCTGAGTTTTAACATCACCTTTCCAGCAACGTAAGAAGAGCGTGCTTAACAGAAACTCTCTACATTGCTTACGGATAGAGTTCTTCTCAAATATTCTGGCAAGGGTAGTTGTCCCTTGTGACGTTTAAAGTCCCAGTCGTGACACAAACTTCTAGGTGAACGTTTTCTACTAGCCACCAACAGTTGTTTGTTTAGTTCATACAAATGATCATGGTGCAATACAAATCACGGGTGTTACATGCCATTTCTCCAAATTTATTTGTACCATCCTTTCTACAAAATATCTGAATACAATATCTAATGGCATTTACGTTAACTATTTTATTTGTTTGTATAAAATTTGTTAACTTTACTTTAAAATGGCACCTCTTTCCAGTTTTTGCATCGTATCGGAAGTCATTGGTGGGAACGGACTTTCCCCCCGGCGGTCCCGCCATTGCCTTCATGATAAAACATAGTAATATTACTTTCAAAGTAACGACATCAAAACCTTTGTTTTGTAGTTGTCAACATAAGTAACAATATTCATATTGAAACTTGTAGAGCAACACGAACTAATCTAAGTTTACCTGTGAATATTACGATTATAATCCCCTCTAAATACTATATTTGAAATACTGTCGCTTTTAAAAGATTAGCAGTGTCCATTTATAATACATAGGATTGAAAAACAAACCTTGATCGATTCTAGCCTGAGAAAATCAGACCAAAGGCACATTCAAGGTACTACCTATTTTGTAGGAGTATTTGTAAAGCAAAGCAATTTAATCGAGTTTGACCCTGTGCTACATTTTCTTTTCCTCAAACTCAATTACCTCATAAATATTTTAAAAAGTCTTGTTTGTTTTAGTAGTACTCTTAGCATTGTCATGTTACTGAGTAAGCGCCAAGGAATACTTACCTCAGAGGTAAAAAAATTCTAAAGAAGCTCTGAATTGCAACTTAAACACCCGCAACATCTTGTTCTTCTATAAAATCCATTCCGTTTACATGAACGAACTTATTTGGAGCGTTTTCTCCTTTCTCTAACTGCGATAACTAAGTTGTAAACATTAACTTCGATGAAAGCTTAGCGAGGTAAAAAATGTTTATTGTGTACTTACGAGGCTATGCTTTTATATCATTTCTGGGTGAACTATATTCTTTCTTTTCTGCCGCTCAGCTTTCCCTTCGAACTAAATGGTTTTTAAATCTAGAGATGTTTCTCTCAATCTTCTTTCACGCATCAGACTTTTACCAAGTGTAAACTAACCACTGTACATGGTTAGTCCTAGATGTAGCAGAAGCATCGAATGTTTACCTTGATAGTGAGCAACCATACTGGCCACTCCATTCTTATGATTCTAAAACTTACCTTTTACAACCACTTTTAAAAGTGTTCTCTCCTTTCTTACAGGCATCCACTCGACTAGATGATTTTCAAGGGGCTTAAACTTTAATCTGTTCTCAAACATCCAGAATCAGTAATAAAGACAAAGGCAAAGTTCAAGGAATGTTCATATTCTTAGGTGGTAAAGAAGACAAAGGATCCTTGTCCATAGCTGCAGATGGGAGAATGAATAGTATTGTAAGTCAAAAGACTTACAATTCCTTATCAAAGATCTATAAATCGCCATACCGAAAGGATTAAATTGTCCCCATCAATATGTAGAACATTATTGTGCTGCTAGTATTTGTCTGATAAGCCTTTTTCCTGTATTCCCTAATCAGTCTAAGGCAAATTACCGGGGGGCTTTGGAGGCAAAAATTTCTTATACACGCAATCCTATGTCTTTGATTGAAGAGTTCCACTGAGAAACAGTGAAGTGCCCAAGAACATGTTTCAACAGTATTCCATGATTTTAGGTCTATCGTAGTGTCAAAAACTGAACATTACTGTAATAAAGCAATCATTACTTTCAGCACTCACTTTCTAGAAGGTACATTAGGCACACGTATAGCCTAACAACATTGCATTTTACTATCTTATGCATTCCAAGTTGCAAATTATACTCTAACAGGCATATGGAGTTCCAATCTAAGCCTGAGACCGAGTTGAAAATAACCAAATTAAAAACAGAGCTTTTGCCATTGAGTAAATATCGTAGATCCATTCGATAAGTTACATATGTGTATCAAATTAACAGATTCATCCGTCTTCGTCAGAAATATTTTTGAGTAATTGTCGATCAAAATATGTTTCATACAGAACATGTTGCCAAGGAGTATCGGCTGAGAACGATTTACGCGTCTGGGTTTCCATTTGGGGAATGACATTCTACCTATTCCTAATGCCAGGATCCCCGAAAATCAGCTGGGTACTTGGGGTCGTTGTTTTTGCCCTAAGTATTTTGGTGGTCACGCTTTTGATAAACCTACTTGATATGTTACTGAGCTACGAGAACCTCCTAACTATTCACCTACATGGAATACAGAAATCTGAGTCTATCATTTCATCTCATTGAGAATTGTGCAACTCGTTACAATACGGACTGGCCAAACCTTTAATCAATTGCCTTCTAAAGGTCCAAAATCTGCTGCTCGTCTAATTTCATGAGGAAAGCAGTTATATTACGTACTTCCTGTATTAAAGCAACTTAATTGACTACTTGCAACTTGCTTGTAGAACACGTCATTGTGATAGTTTGAATAGCCCCAAATCGCAGCTAAGAGTCTAATTTTTGAGGCAAACATGTGACGGCTTTAAACGCTGTCAAACGCTGATCGGAATATAGCAGGCACTTCTCTTAGGCATTGATAGTATGGGACTCTAAATTCACTGTAGCATATACTACTTAGACTTAAGCACAATATTTTAGCTTAACTGAGAAGAAATTTTGCATTTTAATTAATTTTCTTTTGCAATTAATTGTTTGTTTACGGTGATTTGGTTTAGGTGTTAATTTTCGGTGTTCATTATTTGTAATATCGACATACTAGTAACATTGTAAAACTCTACTGAACTTACCCGAGATAGCCCTATATAAATTCATTTATTCTCTTAAGTTTAGTCTGTCATGCCACTGCATGGATTCCAACTTTCTTTTCAAACTGTACTATCTCGGGCCACTTGCATCCACTTGCATCCGCCTATCTTCCCAATGTTCCACTTCCTCTCACTTTTCCTTAAATGTCCATTCTCGTATTCTTTGGGCCCATTTTCTCGTTCCTCATCTTCTTAACATGTCCTATACATTGCCCTCTCAAGGTTTTTACTTTCTTAATGATGTTATTCACTTTTGTTTTATTTCTTATGATCTCATTACTTATCTTATCTCTTCTGGTGATAGTTGGCGTGGACTGTTCCATACTTCGCTGAGCAACTGCCAGTTTCATTTCTTTCTCTTTTGTGAGCGTCCAGATTTCTGCTCCAAAGGTAAACCCTCGAAGTATGACTGTATCCATAATCGTTTTGTTTATCAAAACAGCGTTTTCTTACGTTCAATGACGTTAATGTACTCTCCGAGTCTTTTCCATTCTCTTCCATTCTTTGATGGTGTCATTAGTATTTCCAATTATTTACTTTACTCTCTTCTTCCTCCTTCCCCTCCTCGAGTGCCATATCCTTTGACGTTGACGACTGTGAAGTGCCATTTATTCATGTTCCTTGCCAGTCTACGTATCTCGATCTTTTCCATTCCATCCCATGTTGCAATGCTCAGCAAAACTCTGTTACTATTCCCTATATAAATATTCATGCACTTCTAAATAATAAATGTTATTATTTATAAGTCCGTGATAAATATGACATCATTATATCACCATTATTGTTATTAAAGTTTTGTAAAGATAATTGGGTAGTTGAGATTTGAGCATAAGGATGGTGAGTTGTATTTTTCACATATGATACACACCACCAATTTTATGTTATTCAGAGGGAATTTGGTAGGGTGAATAGCATTGCTGTTTTGGCAGTTGCTTTCTTCGTTCTTTGTGTATTGAGCGTGTGTGTTTTTTCTTGCCTTTTATGCTACTTTTATTAAATTTTTTTTGTCATCGTTTCTCTGATATTATAACTATTGATGTTACTGCTTTTTGTGTTTTGCAAAGGGAGGATTTGAAATGATCAGTTTGAAAAGATACGGAGAAATCGAAAAGTATGTCACTGACAGGATTAATAGCTATGACCCATGCATTCACGGTGTGCGCTCTACCAACTGAGCTAGGTGAGCCCTGCTAATAACCTGTTTTATTTCCTTAATCTCCATATTAGCTCCCAATACTCCATCGGGGGACATCGACATCTAGCACTTGGCAATTTTGGAGACCAGCCTGTCTGCGACATTTCAATTGACAATGGAAGGATGTCATCCTACCCATTTAGGATGTCCGTAGCCCATTGAAAATTGCAGAGTATTTTGGAAGGGAGTATTTGAAATACCAGTTAGAAATGATATATATAGACATATTTAACTTTATGATATATATATATTAGCAAATCGCCTTGAGTAAAGTAAAATTGGACTTGGCCTTTCTGTAAGACAAACTCACCATGAATAGCGGCAAGGAATAGCTCCCAAGACAATTTTCAGATCATTCCAATGGAGTTTAAGATTGTTAGCTTTACAGAAAGGTGAACGTTTAAACTACTTTAGTAATAACTCAAATCCGATCTGCCATTCGGTTCCATGCTAGTTATAATTTCGTTTCAAATTGGTGAGCAACCTAGATAGGTAGAGTTGAGTTCTTGAATTCTTCGGACATAATATGAAGATTGTAGCAATCACTTGTTGCAGATTATGATGTTTAAAGTACATAATAAGTGATCTAGTGGTTAAGAAAATGGAATTTCATGCCAGAGGTTGTGGTTTCGAATCCCGCCTAGCCCGATATAAAGACTGTAAAAATGTTCTCTCTCCCCAGGGCATTGCTTACTCTGGATGCGAAAAGGCTTTCAGTGTTTCAGCGTGCCCGGACGGAAGATATTATGCTTCTAAGGAAAGCAATTCAGCTTTTTGGTGAATCAGACGCATTTCCGACCTAGTTGTTTGTCCAAACTCTTATAAGGATTCTCAAGGTAATACTCAAGGTAACGACACTTGTAGAGCATCACATTTTGCATCACAAATTAGGACAATTTCTACATCAATTGCCCCCTTGAAGGGTTTCATACCCTAATTATTTCCTTGGGCAAATTATGAATTATAATAAGTGGTTCTGAGGTGTTGATATGTAGCTAAAAATACAGTCTCCTATATTTGACCTGGTAAAAGCTTTTCTAGAGCTTAAGGAGCTCGTATTCTTTTCGACTAGTCTGCAGTAAACGTATGTTTTGTAAATTTTCAGAAAACTAACAATTGTCAAGTACATCACCACGCTCATGACCACGCCCTATTGTACGTAAATAAATGGAAAATTCCCCCCCTCCATTTTTGAGGCAGGGGATGAATATATAGTGCAGTAGCTGGTCTGTATTTACACTTGCACGGGTGATAATGTCATATTGGTTGATGGGGTCAGATGACATTGTGCAATAGCCTCATCGATATTTAGCACAATCATGGATCACTTAGAAGTTTCTCCTACATTTACATACTTACACTTCGCACATTTTTTAGATAAAGCAAATAAAAATCAGGCAAATTGTCATGATAAATTGATGCAACTTTGTAGCGCATCAGACCCAAGAGGTACTAAACAGTCGATACTTTCTTCTCCTCGCAATTTAACATTACAAAAACTGATTACCTTTGTCATACAAATTAGGAGGGAAACTAGTTATTGACGTAGTGCAGGCTTCCTGATTTATTAGCTTGTTTTCCGACAAACCAGACTTTAAGGCTTCAAAGCTTACATTCTGTCAGTGGCGAAGCTCTACTTTTGGAAATGGTCATGCTTATCGCTAATGACGTTAAGAAGTAGCCCCCGTTAAGACTATTGTTCTTAAAATGTACCACACCCATTTTTTAAATTGATGTTGCCATCCCAGCTTACAAAATCTCATTCATCCAACTTAACCTGGAAAAATACCCTTGCTAAATATTTAGCAACATGTTTCCAGGCAAATTGATTAAGAAATCCAGTTTCCGTCCTTGATTGAGAAATACCAGGCTTTAAGAGTAAGCAACGTCAGCAATACAGAGCCCTCACAGCCACACGACCAGTCCTTTTTACGGTACCAATATTCTTGAAAT
Organism: Carybdea cf. marsupialis auct. non (Linnaeus, 1758); assembly: GCA_010016065.2. Classification (NCBI taxonomy): domain Eukaryota; kingdom Metazoa; phylum Cnidaria; class Cubozoa; order Carybdeida; family Carybdeidae; genus Carybdea; species Carybdea cf. marsupialis auct. non (Linnaeus, 1758). The sequence goes on along the minus strand of JAAAKL020000831.1, from coordinate 14,301 downwards.
ACTCTGTCTCCGGTCTTCACTTGAAGTTTAGGCATTGGCCTCTCTTGAAGGACGATTTTGCTCTTATTCTATACTTATGCCGAATGGTTGTCTCAAAATTTGCGACACGATGTCTTGACTTGAAAGGATGCTCTAAGCATTCTTTCAAATTCCATCCCTCCTTAATGTTGAGAAGAGTAATCAAAGAACCGTTCACAACAACTAAGTTTGGTAACAACAACTTGTGAAGAGATGTATCGAGTGAATAGAATGCGAAAGTCAACCGCGATCGCTTCTGTCATAAAAAATTCAGGAGATGGCAATGAGATCCTCGTTCCCAAGAGAATTATAAATATTATGAGGTCGTGATATCCTTTGGGAGCAAGACTATGCATTGTTCATGCCTATTGTAAAGCTGTACCAAGCTTCAGTTGCATATGATGGAGCACGACCACAACTGTGTCGTTCACATAGTGGAGCACGACCAAATTCAGGGAGCTGATCTGCTGAAATCTGTTAAAGCGGGAGCAAATCGTTTCATGGGGGAATAGATATGTGCGAGGTTTTCAACAGGGACAAACAAGCCAGTGTATGTATCTTAGACTGTGGCGAAAGGTCTATTATAACTGAAATAAAGCGTTAGAAAGAGAAAAACATGGAAAAGAGAAAATATGCCATCTTTGCGATTTGCTAGTCGTGCTGAGCTCGACAAAAACGCCATCCAACTACACCACTGTATTCTGTTCGTATAGCTTATGAGGGCTTACTATCTGGTTCCGACTAAGCAACCTGTAAACAATTGTCTGTGTGCGCCAGATAGACAACCTGTTTTCCTCTGTGCTTCAAGAGAGCATAGATTAGCCACTAATTCATTGACGTCCTCCCAGCAACTTATCAGCCTACTTGATCAAGTTCTACGTGACACTGGTAACAATATCCTGCGCATTGCATTGGGGAGCAGTTGTGAGCCTTCCTGGTGAAGTGCCAGAGAATTTTATTGCAGCTTTCAAACTAGCTATCGTGCTAACTAGTGTATGACGTCCCTATAAAAGTACCTACTGGGCTCAGAAAATAAGTATTTAACCATTCATTGAAATGGTTCAAATTATATAAGTCGCCATAAAACTGTCATTAAAAATCCAGTAGTATTTACGTGATGGAAACGCAGGGAAAAAAACTTATATAAAGTCAAAATGTAATCAAGTCAACCCTTTTAAGAGGAGTTCTTTTGCAATCTCCAACGCTTCTCCTATCATCTCTCCAATTTTTTTCATTATTGATTCTGTGAACTAACGGAAAGGTTTACTTGGTTCATTGTTTTGTACAGTTTCCTAAGGGTTATGTCTCTTATGTCACCTCGTGATTCGAACAGCCTATGGTTCTAAAAAACAGCATATTTGTCACTAGAAATCATCTAAAGACTGGGAACGGAAAGAACAAGAAAACGGAGCGAAATGTCTGGGTGTATATGGTTAGTAAATGGAAGAGGGAGGAGGTATTGTGAAATGTCCGATCCATTACTTTAAACATGTTTATTAACTTCTACTTATAAATTTGTCCAATTCGATATCAAAACTTTACTTATTATGTTAGGCTATGAAAACAAGGAAGGAAACTTTTCAGATTGACTGGTCATTGAATGGAAGGAAAGGTATTGTCAAATAAAAGACCCCCCTGTCCTCAGAGTCCTCTACTCCCGAAATTTATAAATCGCCCAATTAGCATGAACTTATCTTTGTTATTAGACTCTAAAACTCAAAAGTTCAAAGACTATGATTTCGATTTGCTTATTACATGCAGATTTTAACATTCGAGTATTATAGGGAGAAATGGGAATGGGAGCCAAACGCAGCACGAGGTTAAGTATACAATAGCTCGTCATCATTTACCTTCACCAAACTTTGTAAAATATATGTTCGTTATATCATGAGATAGTTATTTTAATATTTACTATCACTATCATGTACTTCAGTAGTACTGCATCGAGTTGTTTTTATATAATTTTCCTTTACTTTATCTGAAAGACGAAGGAATATAGAAAAAACGTATCTACATCTTGACCTTCCAATATATTTCAAAACGGCATGTAAATTCATCAATATAGCCTTCTTAACGTACAGTTACATTTCCGCTACGTCTGTCATTCAGTTACATACAGTTTTCAATCTATAATCTGATTTAATTGTGTCTCTCACCTATATTCCAATCTATGGCTTTGTCTTGGATTCCGATATAGTTTCATTTTCCTCTTTTAAACTTGATGCCAGGAACAAATCATAAAATGAAGAATCTCGTTGAGAGGTCGTTGACTGTGATCGCGTAGAGGCGGTTGACTCCTTGCTGCTAACACTAGTGCTTTCGTTGCTCCCTGCTCTTTCCGTTCCTTCTTGTGGTGCTTTTAAACTCTCACCTCTGGTCTTTGCAAAGACTGTGCCCCCTGATTTGTTCAGATAGTCACTGCTAGTTCTTAGCAAACCCAAAGAGTGCTCAAAACCTTTTGACAGCTCTTTATGTGTGGTAGGCAAAGCCCGGGCACCTTGCTTGTTTAGTATTTCGGAGGTATTCCTTGAGCTATTTCCTGAAATAATGATAGGTTCCCTTCTACTAAATATGCCTTCACTCTCCTTGTTTGTTTGCCGACCAGACTGGACAAAAATCTTCTTTGTCTTGCCAGAGGTTCCATGAGAGAGCACATCGTTTAACAGAGATGAAGTCGACTCATCTATGCTGTCTCCCCACTGAGTTCTCCTTGTACCATCGTCGTTTATTCCAAAGCTGTCTCCACGTCCAGGAGTAACCAATATCTTTTTAATAACAGTGGTTACTGTATCATCCACAGGAGGCATTGTATCATTCTCATGTATTTCTCCTAGTCTCACTACTTCCTTGGACTTGACTCTCATCTTAAATACGTATGTCGCTTATAAAGCTGAAAGGAGCAGCTTAATAAAATTGCCTACTTTAGCAATATATATCACCTTGCTCTGTCTTACCCCACCAACCCTTAAGCTTTCCCCCCAAGTAACCGGGTTCTCAATCTTGTAACAACAATTTGTACAAGAACTTAAGTCAGATTCGATTTCATTCAGACGCACTGTTTGAACGAACGTTCTACTGTATTCGAACTCGACTTTTCCAACGGAATTTTCTGCGTAAGCAACTATGGGTTGTAGTACTTCTTCTTATCCTGGTGCCTAATCCGATGCGCACGTTGGCTATCATGCTCTTCCATTGTTCTCGGTCCATTGTAGTACAGTCAAGTTAAAATCGCAAGTCGGGCAAATTGAAAGTTAAGACATCCGTATTGATATTTAAAAAAGTTATGGCATAAATTTTCACCGACAAAAAGGCTTAGACAAAATGTGCCAGGGTAAGCTCTTTCAATGATTACAGTTTGGGGCTTTTATACCTACTTAATATCTATTCCCGGAGAAATACGATAACCTGGGGAGATTTTTATGTTTATTGAGGACCTTTATCCAAAATAACTTTTAAATTACAAATCAGTTTGAGTTTGTTTACACTGAAAAATGAATGAAAGAAAAGAAATTTAGGAGGAAAAGGCATTTTCACGGGGTAGATTACTATCTTAAGGAGTAGTAAGGGTAGAAGTGAAACAGAAGTTCAAAAAACCTAAGTGAGGTTTACTTTATTGATTGTTTTGGTCATCTATTGAAACAATCTGAATCAAACTATGATTTTATCTTTTAAGTGGAACAAAAATATTGACAGGTTGTAACTTGTGTTATTTTACAATAGCCCAAACCAATTTAAGCCTTTGTTTTTAAAAATAGATATTACATCACTCGAGATCGGAAACACCGGGCAAGAATAGACTTAAAAACAAACACGGTGCACAGCATCAGTTGTGTTATCTTCGTGTGTGTTGAATATTATTTAAGATTCGAAGTTTCATAGCCATGTTACACACTGCTGCAACGGTAAGTGTGTCAGTGACTCAGCACAGTTTGATCGGAATGAAATGAACGGGGAGGGGGAGGGGGGCCATCGCTTTTCCCACGTCAGACAGAAAGATAGTCACGACTATCAGTGTACATTACATTTCCTACGCAGAGAATCCTTGTCTCTGTTATTTGTTCATCAATACACTACTTGCTTCATTCTTGTCCGTTACTGCTCTGGTATAGTGTAGCAATGGATAATTTGCTATGCTTCTGAATGCCATTAATTTATATTTGAGTCAGTAATCAAGAGATACTTAATATCGTTGACGGGCTAAAACGCTCACCACGGCATTATTTTTCTACTATCTTTTCAATTTTGACCGAAACATTCTCCAAAAGAAGGCGATCGCCTACAGAGCAGTCTCAACCTCCAACCAAGAGAAAGAAGCTTAAGATACCTGCTAGCTCGTCGATCTGGGTTTCTGTGAGAGTGGACACTCCTTCTGTCAGTTCGACAGCAGAAGGCAACGCAGGTATCATACACGTGCAGGTGAAACATTCAAAAGGTGCACAGACTATATCCAGCGGCAAACGACAGAGTTAGCACAACAGCTTCAATCTTGGCCGTTTAAATCGCCTTTGGTGTTGCGTCATCGCTAATGTTACGTCCATCACAATAAATGGGTTTGTGGCATTAGAACATTCTTCACATTTCTTTTTTTCACAAAGAATCAAGAATCAAGTTTCCTATTTACAGTCATACGTTTTCCGTCAAGTCTGCTTCCAGGGCGTCAAAATAGTCAGATTTCACAATAAATATAGCTTTCATAAAGGTAGTTCAAAGGTTGTAAAGTAATGAGCGCTATCAAATCTTGAAACATATTTTCTAAGAAAAATGTAGGGTCTTATATCATTCAAGCTCATAAGCATCAACTGATGTTACCGCCCTTTACTATTCGTGTCAGCCCATTCCTTTGCATGTGGTACGTGGCAACAAAGAGGATACAGGTGCTTCTTACCACAGCAACTATTTGTGCGACGTCCTTCTACTGGCTTGGCTTAATAATCTATTGGCAAATTTAAACATTATAAGCGTATCTCAAGTATATTTGACGACACTACATTCTGTTTGGTTGGGTCAAACGGATTTCACACTGAGAACTTGGTATTGAAAATGGATCACCCAAGCAAGAGCTTTTAAAAATACTTCAAAACATGCGATATTGGTACTTTGAAATTTAGTATTGTTTCTGGTAACATATGTTATTTACACAACTTTTTATAATATCCTTACTTCTCATATTCCTTTTCTCAAAGGTAGCTTTTGGAAAAAGACTGTGCGTTTCGAATATTTTATAACGCTATTGATATCATCAAAAGTGAAATAAAGAAGTTACTAGGCACAGTTGAGTTGAACATAGAAATGGAAGAAAAGATCTTAAATATCACTAAAATGGCATCATTTTCCTTTGGAAAGCTTTTTTGTTTCAAAAGCTAACTTACTGGAAGTGACATCAGTTGACCAATTGGTTTTGATCTGGGATATCAACAAACAATTGCATAGGTCTTGCTACACAGGACGATCGACAAGTGGTGATTATATAACCGCACGTTATAGATGCTTTAATGGCTAGGATAACAATAGATTGTGCTGATGGAAACAAGATTCTAGCCTATATTATTAGTTACAGGGTTCTTTGTCAGCCATCAGGAGTCTCATGATTTGGCAACAGGCGAGGGTGCAGACGTGCATGATCCTACTATTGTGCTGAGTAGCAGTAGCTTGGTGACTATTATGTACGGTTGTGATGTTTAATCTTTAGTTGACATAAAATGAATTATGCATATTATTTATAACCTATCATATATTTACTATAGGTGTTTATATATGTGCTGTGCAAGTACATATTTATACAGTATACAGCTTACGGCACTTCATGTTTCTTGAATTCTATACTATGTAGTTCATGACTGCTTGTGTGTCTGCTTAAGTACTTATATATATGAAATGGCACCAATGAAGCTAATAGCGAAATGAAAAATTAGGCTGCTGGTGGTGGTGAGGATTCGGGATCGACTTCCAGGATTGACGACTTTACTATTGCACTATTTAGTGCAATGGTAAAGTCTTCGTGCTCTGTGGGAGATCCTGGGTTTGATCCGGGCCAGCGCCGTAAGCACTTCATGAAGTTTATTGAGTTCTATACTATGTAGTTTCTGACTGCTTGTGTGTCTGCCGGAGTACTTACACTGTATACATTTCAACTTATTTTTATCAGTCAGTATATTGTATAGGCATTATAGATATGTAGACAATCATGAAATAAATAAACTTCAAATAACGTTGCTATCCTATTTTTTCGGCAGAAATCTTCGTCATGGATCGAAACGCTATACAAAGTTTGTTGATTTCGAGAAAGTCGAAACGACATACAAGGCTTTATGAACCAGGGATCAGGGGCCCGTTTACTTCATTTTTAGCCACAATGTAGTTTTGTCTATGAATCCGCTAGACAGGCTTTATTTGTTTATACAATGGTGTCGCCCCTCCTCCCCCTCCCCCAAAGAGATGCGCCTTGAGAATCGTGGCTTTGGTCTCCTTATATACAAATATATACGACGATATTGAGGCATGATTGATCAACGGGTAACCCACTTCCTAGAAATCCTATACGTTCTCGTCCTTTCAAATAAAAATCACTAACATAACTTTTTCAATGGTGTGATTCTACTTCAGCCTTTTCAGAGTAACTCCATCCTAAGACTATTATTCGTATACTTTATGGGTTTTAGAGAATCCAGAGGCTATCATGACAACTAGCACATCCATCCATGTGTTTACATATTTTTGACTTGCTTGTACTCGGTTCCACTTTGCGAATTCACTTCTTCTGCAATAACACGCAAGGCGTGCTAAAAATAGTCCGTTTATTGTCATTTCTACTACAGGCTCTGTTGAATCCTGGCAATAAATGTAGGGATTTCGTATGTATCTGAATGTGGTGGAGATAACAGAATATCACTGCCAACAAAGCGAGCTCGACTGGATGGAGCTCAACAAATATACTTTGTGCGATATTTAGATGTGACTAGCTGGAATACCCGGCTTTGCCCGGGAATCTATTAGTTCTTTTAAAAATCTGCCAAGGCCCCTGTTGCATCAGAAACCACAATAAGTGTCTACGAAAAGTTTGAATGATAAAATCTCCTCAAACTGATATGCAGTTCACCAAGTATTTTAGCAAATGTCATTCTGTACAGAAATTTTCTTGGTAAACAGATTAAACAAATTTCACAAAAGGAAGACGGTGATAATGCCTTATGTTGAAATGAGCAGTCTGGGAGCGAGAAACTCAAATGGCACTAGCAAACACTCTATTTAATTATTACAAGTATTTCACCGGGTGGGGGACATAAAAATCAGATCGACTATATTACTACACAGAAAAGGCACGTCCATTTTGTTCTCGACTCAAAGAGCAGATCTGACGAAGACACTGATAATGATTTTATTCTTGTCTTTGCCAAAATCAGAAATCAGTCTGAGAAATAGCAATAAAATAGTTTCCCTGAAAAGATATGACATTGAAGCCATGAAAAATCCAGACAAAACAGCCGTGTATGCAGTGAAGGCATGCAACAGATTTTAAGGCATTTCAAAACGCAGTCATTGATGAGACCCTTACGGATACAATAAGGGAACAAGCCAAAACAATTTTTCACTCATCAGCTGAAAAGGTACTTGGAAAGAAACGCCCCCACACCCCGAGTGAATGGAGGGTAAATGAAACTCTGAACTATTATAAGCAAATCTAAATGTAGTTGATCAAACAAGAGAGTACTAAAGCGAAATGACAAATTCTCCTATATCCACCTTGAAAGGGAGGTTCATTGCCGTGTAAAACGTGACAAGAATGAGTGGATAGCCTCTAAATGCTCTAAAATTGACTAACTTGACCAACAAGGTAAGTCACAGCAGTTCATTGACAAGACCAAAGTAGTGAAATCACGAGAGTTTGAACCTAAATAAGCATACATAAAAAACACTGCTGGCACTACACTGTCCAAGACAGAAAGTCGGAGGGAATTTGGTGACATAATCTTTGCAAATCCAGCATAGGAAGGTTTAGTCAAGTGTAGCTCCCTATGTATATAAAGAACGAACCCCCTCTCTTTGGAGAGATTGATGCTGTAGGTAAACAATTTGTGCACTTGAAGTTCCCAGGAGTGCACAGAATTCCTTCTGAACTCTTAAGAATGCAGGAAATCACTAGGTTAGAAGTCCAACACCGAATGATGAATGCACAAAGGCATTTAACATTGACAAGGGAGTCTGTCAAGAATGTTTCGATTCGTCCAGGCTCTTCAAGCGATATACTGAACTGATGATGAGAGGAGCTGATCTCGACGATTTTGGTATTTTTTCAGGGGAAATGTTTTCTTCAGTCTGAGGTACGCAAAAGATGCTGCCATTTCAGTACCACTTACTAGGGACCCGTATGAGGCACAGGACAGATTGAAAAATTGCTGAAACCGCAGAGGGCTAAACTTAAACGCCTCCATAAACAAAAGGATGTAAGTCGCAAGGCTGAAATGGGAATGTTACAATTGATGGTCACCCAGTCGAAGAGGTAGGTCTCAATTAAATCTAAAAACAGCGTGAGCATCGCACATACAAAGAAGAGGACCCTAGAGCTTGCCAATAAGGCATGGACTGTGAAGCCCACCAATATCAAGCGGATTCAAGTGGCAGAGCTATGGGTGTACTGGCGAGTACTCTGCTTAGCTGGAAGGCAAATTGAACCAATTCCAGTGCTCTATGCGAACTAAATGTCACACCTGAAATCCTTGCAAGTATAAAGAATCGTAAATTCTCGTCAGCAGACCCAGAGACGTTTAAGTGATATTGTCGTCGACTTTCATCAAGGAACAGGTAGGAGAAGGGGCCCACGTAAACAGTATCAGGGAAACATAAAGGACTGGGTGGCCTCCGGCATGAACAAAACAGTTTACTTAATTAGTGATCGTACTGAAAGGAGAAAGGCTCTGCATAATACTGTAATGGAAGACAAACTCCAATAACGAAGATGTTGCGACGATGATGAACTATTCATCTCACAAACGTATTCCAATCTGGACTGCAAATCATCATAGCTCACGTCAACAGTACAAGTGCATACCTATGCAATACATACATGATGAAAATGTTGCTGAAACGTTATCAAAAAATACATCCAGGTATATGGATTTCATTACGTAAATTATTAAAAAATTTTGTTCGCATCGAACAAGACAACCAACAAGATCTTCCATTTGCACAAAGTAAATAATTAGAGTAAAAAACATTGACGTAACTTATATGTTTAGCGGAAATCGATGGCACCTGGTCCAGTGTTGAGTACTCTACTCATGACTGAACGGAAATAGACTGCCCAAACACGTGGTTAAAACAAAGAAAACTGACCGTAAGACGAGATTTTTTAACTTAGGAATATCATCATGGTAATCCAAGACTTTTGCATTTGTAGAGAATTTTAATTTTAAGAACAAGAAATGGTTGCAAACTTATAGTAATTGGTCACTTTACTGAGTTACTTGACCACATAAATGCCTGCATAGTATCATATATTTTACTTTCACCATATGATATAACCAGTATTCGTGTAGAACAGGGGGTAGGTTCTTAACTGGGCTTTCTCATCTTTGTTGCTTAATGATAAACTTCATTTGTACAAATTGGTGGTCAACTCGCCACACTGTAGAGGAGCACATTTTTCTTCAAAGGCATTTTATCACTACTGTAGACAATCTTTTTAAAGACAACGCAAGTTTCTTTGTTACTGCATACGCCAAAGTTAAAACCTCTTCAGTTTCGCTCATTGTCATCATTCCTGTACCAAGCCCTTTGTTTTTGAGAAGGTTCATAACTACGAGACATGATCAACTCTTCAAAATCAATCTGCTTTCTTCTTGTTAATACAGAAGGCCATAGACCGTGTGTGATTATGGTCATGGCACTTAGCTAGAGCACATTGTGAGATTCCCTAAAGTTAGAGACAACACCCCTAGATTAATGGCGGCTAGTAACAACTGCGTTTGTTGATAGTTTGATGTATCAGCTTGTCAGGGTTTAGGTGTAAAATCAAAGAATAAACACATCAAAACACCACACTCTTTATCGTAGAATGGTAACTTAACATATTCAACATACATGTTCTCTCGCTCTCCTTCGGCTTTGGCAGCTTGCCAAATTTCCATAACCTTAGCTTATTTGGGGCTATGGCAATGTTACCACGTATTGAACCAAGTAATACAGGAAGGCTTCGTAACAACTTCACAGCACTCTTAAGCTCCTACTACTATGTAGTCTTCCTTGAAGACTTGGCACCAAATCAGACTAGGTGTGCTTATGATGTCTGATATTACTGTTTGCGGAAACTTTAGTTGATGAAACTATGCCCTATACGTGAAGTGCCCCTACCCCTCCTTCACCTTGATTCCGTTCAGATTTTTACCGTATAAGAACAGAGGATTAAACGTTTCTTGTTATTATAGGGCACTGCTTGAAATAGTGAAAACTGCTAAAAATGTATTTACAAACCAAGGAGTGTTGGCGTTTTGTTTTGTGCGTAAAGTGGTGAACTTGGGCGAAGTCTTAGAACAAGAAGTAGCTCAACATGTGGAAATTGAGACATCAAGACGCCTGATTCCAAAGTAAGTAAAACGAAAGACCATTCTAATGACATTCTATTATTTTGTGATATTTTCACTTCTCAAAGTAGCCAAGAGCCAATGTCACATGTTCTTTTAGATTTGCTCAACATTTGATCGTATAATTTTGTTAAGTTTCTAAATACTTCAAGAGTACTATGGGTACCTGTATACTTCTCCAAACGCGATTTACGGAAAAGCTCATGATCATATCTGATTCAAATACTCAGTTAAGTGTAATACACGATAAGAGATCAATTCCTAGTCGTACTGAGAGGAAAACTCTATTTCAATGATACAAAAGCCTTAGACGTATTGAAAAGGATTACGGATTACTTGAAGTTCATCCAAAAACTTGCAGAAAATTATAAGCGGTCAACACTATTTTTGGGGTTTTGCAGATGAAGCAGATTACCACAGATTTTCACCTATCAATATCAGGGTTGTAGAATTTTCTCCGATTAGTCAGGTCTCGATTATTTAGTTCTCCAACGGCTATGGGTGCTTATTGCTGTGAACTCTTTAAACAATTTCCAAGAACTCGTTAGTAGGCATCACATGATCATCGGTAGGAAATGACCCAGTGGTTGTTTAAGAATGTAAATTTATCTATCGTGTAAAGCATAACAGCTGCTTACCAGTCTCACTATTTTCACCTGTACGTACTTGATCATACGCACAAGAAACAATAAAAAATTAATCTCAGCAGAAACAGAAAAATACCATTGATTTCCACCTTACTATGGTTACATAAATTTCTCTGAAAGAGTGGATTGCCGCTTTTAAAACTTGAAAGGATGTACCACAGAATGCAGAGGGGGAGAGCATGTGGTAAAGATGAAATAGGATATGGTTGCATCAAGATAAGAGCCAAAACAAGAAGGGAAGAGGTAATTGGAAAACGTGAAAGAAAGAAGGAAAGAAGAATATAGAATGAAGACGAGTGAAAGTAAACAAGAAAAACGAGAGAAAAGAAATAAAATAGAAAGAAAAGGGAAAGAATGGATCAGGTGTAGAATTAATGAGTACAAAAAACAGAATAAAGAAATTGAAGGAAGAAAGCAAATCCAGGAACCAATGAAGCACAGACGTACCTAGTTAAGTAACCAAAAATGGGAAAAAACACAGGAACGTACAAGTCCTTTTACGAAGATATTTCTTCAGTACATTATCTATAATAATGGCCCATAACTCCCTGACATATTGCAAGAAGAATCCAACAAATTATGCATAACAATTACAAATTATTTACTCATTAAGTCTACATGCTAATAAAATATTTGTTATCTAGTGCTATCCAAACAGTTTAAATTTCTTAAAATATTTTTGCACTTCATCCTTAGGATATGGTTTGACTGCTAAACATGTTGGGATGTTCTCTGGTTGTTCAATCCACAGTTTATGTTGAACATTGTTTTCTGATAATTTACTGGCTAATGACTCAATAGCATCTTGTGAGGAGGCCTACAAAAAAGGGCAAAATACATAACCAAACTAGTATGATAACTATTATAAAATTTTAATGCTTGATTTAGAAGGACCTTGAGCGATTTTTAAGCTATAGTATTACTCTAGTAGATAGTTGAATGACATGTACTAAACTGCGTACGTTACCACTCAACCTTTTGTAAGGGTTATAGACATTGAGTACAAAGAAATGAAACATGTTATGACGACAAAGGGGACCTTGAGCAAGAAGAATGGTTACATCGTGTGCTCCCAGAGAAATGACAGCTATGGTTTGATGGATATATGGAGTGATAGCTGAAGACCGAGGCAACACTAACAGACTGCACTAACGATCGTGCACAACATGTGTACCATACTAGAATGTGTTTAATCACGTGTAGGGAAGTGACATCAGGATTGTAAAAAATGCTCTTAAGTCCCGAATTTTAGTTACTATGGAGAAGGAGAATTGGTGATTGACTATGCCTCATGAACTATGCCTCATGAACAGCATAAAACTTTAACAAAAAAGAAATAAAATGAAATTTGAATCTCCACATTGAGATGGGGTAACAAAAAGACTTTAATTAAAAGCCAGATTGGATGTTATTGAGTTTAAGAAATAATGCACAACGTTCGATCTACAGAAACGTGTAAAATCATTCTGGCCATAGACTCACAGGAGATAAATAAGCCAGATACAAACCTAAGCCTCAGCAAGAAAATTCTTGAGAAGATGTAGTTGAAATGCACTCCTCCCAGGATGGCATCAAATCCAGCGTTTCGGGTAATGTTATGATATTCTCACAAGAGAGTGTAATCCAGGTTGTGCCCATCTTATAGATTGTCATCAAATTCTTGAGCTTAGAATAGACATACATATTAACAGTTTAAATTTGATGGCATGGATGCAGTCAAAGGTGGTCAACCCTTAGTAATTTTTCTTCTTGATGATAACGTCCAGGGGACTTGTACTGCCTCAGTGATAATATACCACATCCTCCTACAAGGCGCATAGCAGACTCGATTTCGGAATAGCATTGCCTGCACAATGAAGAGCCGTCCTCACCATCAATACTGCTTCTTCTCCAGTTCATGCATAAGGCTTGATCCTGTGCAGTAGTTATAAGCCCCTCAGTATCTTTTTTTTACATTGCCCATACGTAGCCATTACAAGGACCTTTCAGCTGTTATGTCTAGGATAACATTGAGAAACATTCCATAAAGTTTCATTCCCCTTTGGTTTTGACATCCAATCTTCATGTAAATATATTTGATTTTCCTCTTTGAACTAACTACCTTTTAGAATTTATAATAACAATCAAAACACAAGCTATTTATTTCATATGTATGACAATACATGAGTTACTTCCTTTGTTGCTACGTACAATTCCCACTGTCTTCACCAGTTGCATCACATTGAATGGGACAGTGGGATTAATGGAAGGGTACAACAAGAAGACTTATTAAATAGAAACAAAAATAAAACTAACGTACACTGTTAAGGTTAACAGGGGACTTGCTGTTCTTAGCAATGCCACCTATAGAACTCATACTTAGATTGATAAAGGAATAATTATAATCATTTAGAAATTTAATAATAGAAATAATGATAATAACAATATCAAGGCTATTTTTTACTTTGATATATAACATATTAACTTTAAAACATTTGTTACCAAAGGAACTGTGCCCCATTAAAAATGTGTCAGGCATACAAAAGACACGTGCTGGATAGACACTTCAGCCAAACTCAACTGCAACTGATGTTAGTTCATAAGTTCAGGATTAGCTACTCCTTTTAGCATACAAACAATTTACCAACATTTTTTTTCTCTTTGTAAAAATTCTGTTGATGATATTTTAGCGGCTAAGGCAACTTGGCTTTCAAACTTACTAAAATTGTACAGTCTATTTCTGGTTCATGTATGTAATTTTAGTTTTAGAAATAGCACATTTTACAACCCCTCTGTATTAAATGTTCTTGATGAGTACACATATTATGATCTTATTGCTACATATTTATGGGCCTGTTTATACCACCTTACTAGCATCTGCCTTGCTGTTATGCCAAAATCAAAGAAAAGAGTATGGAACTGTAAATGGAGGGTTTCGTATATTTTTATCTTTGATCCATTTTATACCCAGCTTCCCACCTTCCAGATAATGACTTGGTAAATTGGTCTTACAAGCTCTACTATGAACAAAAAAATGTATAGTTTTATGTAAATGGTGGAAAATGGGGGGGGGGGGGGGG
>JAAAKL020000830.1:0-36015 GCA_010016065.2 Carybdea cf. marsupialis auct. non (Linnaeus, 1758) | reverse complement strand
GCAAGTGTCTTGCGTGATTTGCTCCATTTTCACCGAAATTTAGTAAAAGTTTAACTTGTATTTGTCCATGATTGTAGTTTGCGAGTGATAATCGCTTTCTTGTTTTGGAACCTACCTAAGCTAATTGATTAGGTAGCAAAATTTCACGCAAAATGAGTTACTCGTTCAATTGTTTTTACGTTGTGCAGCATCGAGGTTAGGTTAACCTATAATTAATCACCTTTTCCAAGATTGTCGAGAAGGCAAGGCAAGCTCTAGGAGACCGCAGCAGAAAGAATGGCTGTATTTCTGATATATTTTTGTGGTAAATATAGCCTTCAGATTTTGGGAATTCGATGGCCGATCCTTTAGTACAAGAGGAAGTCAAATTTGTCAATGGATCAACAACACCTAAAAACGCCATTACACTATTGCATCCTGGTATAGACATGCCGCTTAAATTTTTCATACGTGCCCATAATTTCATATTTCATATCCTTGTAAACTGACTATTAGTGGTTTCATAATATTCCACAGCCATTCATCCGTCCGCTATTCATATTTGCAGATGAGTACAACCCCGAATACGCATAAGCGCATTAACGGATCTACGGATCGAGAAGATACATATGACATCCACTAATTTCTAAACAACACTGGATCGAGCATCTTCCATCTCAAAGTGAGGTCAATCGTTGCACGCCATTTTAGTCCCCATCAAACAAAGCTTATAAAGAATGTAACGAAACATGGCGGACTAATGTGGACCAGTACTAGTGACCACACTTATTCACTGTTGGAAACAATGGGAAGCTCGATCCAGTCTTTTTTAGAGATCAATGATGACTTCCGATTTGGAAAGGAGTGTTTGTCAAAAGAATAATCAAATCACAGTAATAATAGTAAAGTTCATTTATTACGCGTGATGTACAAAATTTCATGTTTTCAACCAGTGTTGTACAACGTGTGTTCCCGATCGGTCTGACCGATCGTTATACATTTTAACCTGCCACTTCTTTCTCATAGTTATTTACAAACTTAAATCGAACCATGTGCGTCTTCGTTAGGCTCACCGAGTAGAAACATGACTTCGATGTGTATACAATCCTAATTTTTTCCCAAAGCAGCAATTTTTAAAGGAGAGCCACTTTTAATGTGACCTGATGTCTTGGGTATCAGTATATGTACCACTGTATGGGACTTTTCTAAATTTCGGCATTTAACCTCATTGCGATATTGCTTAATCATGCAGTGCACCTATTTTATGGCTGAATAATTGGTAATTGAGTACGAACTCTATTTCAGATATATGGAGATCATTTCCTCAGTAAAAAGATTGGTGCATGTTCAGAAACACTTAAGAAATTGCATCTATCAACGTGGTAATATACCGATTCGTTGTCAAGCGCAAGATCTATAGTAAGGAGAGTAATGGTTAGAGGATCTATTACTCTGAGAGGTCGCCATTCGTCAAGGAAAAGGATACGTGTATCGGCTCAAATTAACCTCGTGGAAGGAGGTGGAAAATTAGCAACTAATGCCAAGGGAAGGGAATTGCACCCCTCAAGTGCCCCGCACCTACAAAACCGCCACAAGTTCTGAGGGAATATTTTGCGTCGAAACTTATGTCCAATGTTGCTTACCAGAATCTTCGAAGCTTGGGTTCAAAAAGTCTTCGCTCTTCTTTTTGGTAGCTACTGTAAACCCATCGCGTATATGTGGTAAACCATTTAAATGCCCCACTTCTGGTGCACAGATGTCGTATTGGTTTAGTAAGTCTATTTAAAGAAAAGGCAGAGCTGAACCTGTTGCAAATGATTAGGGAAAAGGTGGTATTGTTTTGAAGATTTTGTTTTTCTATCATCTGTTCAATGTAGAGGGAAACGTGGGAAGTATGTGTTAGATGTATACATTATCATATCAGACCACCCTTAGTAGGTAAAGAACACCCAAATAGCAATCGATAATGACGTACAAAAACAGTGTCCACAGTTCTATTAGTAGACTACAGCTTCAACATTGTAAGTTGGGTGTTTCTCGACAAGAAACACGACACCAGAAGCTCTAAGGAATTTTGGCTGGTTTCAAAGCCAGATGCTAAATTCCTGATATTTGAGAGATGTCTTGGGTCTGTTCCGATTACCTTCACTACGAAAATTTGCAGCGCCACATGGTTACGAAACCTGATATTACTGTATCTTTTGCTGTTGCCTCATTTTCATACAACATCTTCAAGCTGTTTTCCCCTTTCCTATGATCTCTAGAAGAATTGGTTTGAACTTGGCAGTACATTCTTTGTCTACCATGTTGTACAGAGAACGCCCGTAAGTCCTTCGGAATGTAGTTTTTATGTCCATCAGATCAACCTGAGGAAGGGTGAGATGAAATACTGTTAAATACTGTTACTGGAGTGTATGATTCTGCCACTCAGAGCTACGTCGAGTTCCGTTACAAATATGTGGATAATAAAAACGTTCATAAGACGACTACCGGGAAGAATCTTGCTACAGGGAAGTAATTAGATTACGTACGTTTATTTATTCAGATTACGATCGCGGTGATAATCAGTCTATATGAACGCTTCACATATGTACAGCATAAACGTAAGAACTCGCTTATCTTCAAGTAGGAAAGTAATTGAAATTGACTATGCTTTGCTTTCCCTCGTTAGATTTATTTGCTAGCGCAAGACTGCAAATCATTATTCACATAATTGTAACAAGCTTACAAAACTAGTCGGAAGCATGGTATAAACTGGGTGCCATAATTTTGCAGCCCATAGATCTAAGTTCTGAATAGGTACTAGAGAAATAGAAAAGTATGTCACCATTGGGATTCGAACCCGCGACCCACGCATTCGCGGCGTTTGCTCTATCGACTGAGAAGAGTATTGAAAGCTAATATGGCGACTAGAGAAATAGTGTAATCAACTGGGGTGACCTGGCTCAGTCACATCACGCATTACGCACGCATCGATTTTTAAAGGTTAATTTCTGGCATTTTCTGAAACCTGCATATATCATGTATATCGCCTGTATAACAAAAAATAATCCTGCAATTTCAATGCAAATTCACAAACTAAAATGCTTACGATGTTCTATGCGAGTAAATCAGAACTCGATGAGCGAGGATGTTTGCATTAATTTTGAGTGAATTTATGCGAAATCAGGAGTATAGTGATGCCCAACCAAGAAATGGAAGCAGTCACCACAAATTACTTAAGAAAACGCTTAGGAAAGCGATTCTTGTGACGACTTAGGTACCCTAATTTTGAAAATTTTCACTTCACCGCCAGCCATGGACGCCTCTCACGGAGGCACTGTCGTGATCAAATTACTGGTCTGGTATTATGTGGCTAACGGTGTCCAGTTTGGAAATGGGCAGCTTTGTATAATTTCCATACGAAAGGGCACGTTTGGAGGCAAATAGACTCAACCGGTCATATCATCATTTGGAAATGTTTACCCATAGGTCGTGGTTAATCACATGTAATAGAGAAATGTGTTACTTTATGATACTAGTTGAGGATGTCTTACTGGCCCAGCTGTTTGCGTGAACGTCATCTTCGAACGTGTATTGCCTCACAAATGAATAATTAATTTCTTGATAATATTGTGTTGGTCTGAGACCATTTACATCATATCAACATTGTTTAAGAAAAAGCCACAATTTCAAATGGACACAGTTAAATCTCCTATTACTTTAAATGGTGTCATTTATTTTGGTGGAAGGTTGATAATAAGCGGAGGTCTGGATAGCTGGGTGTAGCCTCGCTTTCAGTTCTAGTGGTCTTTGGTATCTTACCACTGCTTGAACTAGGTGGTCATAACACAATTTGCCTACACATTTACGTAGGAAGATCATGATGCAGCAACTCAAAGAAACACTAGAACTGGGATCACAATTGTTTGAAATATCTTTAGAAAATATGAGATTCATAAACAAAAATATTACGTTTAGCTTGCAAATAAAATATCAACAAGAGTGTTTCTGTTCGTTACTTTACTACTATTTTTGTTGACCTATGCTGTGTAAAAACAAACGTTTGACGCGTGGCAGCCTTTGTGACAATGTTAATAGCGTTGGTAAGTATCAGCGCCCCCATGGAAACATTGCAAAGTTATTGAAATATTTGCAGAATATACTAAAAGAACACAGGTAGTGCTTTTCAATCAGTAATTTACAGCTGGTTTTTCTCGTTGTACTCAGAAATAATTGAAACTTCAGACGTATGAGTTTATCAATGAGGAGGCAGCGTAGAAGATAATAATCTATTGAGAGAGTAGAAAGGGAAGGACAAAGCCTAAATAACAGAGATCTCCAAAAACTAATTGTAATTTTTCCTACCATCAATCAGGCCTTGCTGTCAATCATTGTTTATAATCAGAAAGCGATATGTAGATCGGGTTTTCCAAATAACATCCATTGTACTCCGGATCCGAAAAGTAGTATAAGGATCTTGGGGATGAGTTCGACTATCTATCTATATGTTTATATACTATTGCACTAAATAGTGCAATAGTAAAGTCGACAATCCGGCTAGTCGGTCCCGAATTCTCACCACCACTAGCAACCTTATTTTCTGTCTCGCTGTTAACTTCGTCGGTGCCATTTCAATTATTTAAGTACTCAGGCAGACACACAAGCAGTCATGAACTACATAGGATAGAACTCATTAAATATGAAGTGCTTGGGGTGCTGGCCCGGTTCAAACCCAGGATCTCCCATTCCGAAAACGAAGACTTTTCCATTATATATATACCAATACCATAATACTCTAAAACAGCAGCACTGAACCCATTGTAAAAATATATAAAAGACTAAAAACAACAACTGGTTGAAGCTGGCAAGCTTCCGAGAAAATTATTCTCTTCATCAAGGCACTCATGATATATAGTTATAGATATATAAAGCCAGCGCCGTATGCATTGCATGTTTGTTTAGTTGAGTTACATATTATGTCCTTCGTTATTGCAAATGTGTGTGCCTGAGTACTTATATATGGTAAATGGCACTAGATTGCTGGTTGTGGTTAGAGTTCGGGATCGACTTCCCGGATTGCCGACTTAACTATTGCACCATTTATTTCAGTGGTTAAGTCGCCGCTTTCGGTGTGGGGGATCCTGGATTCAATCCCCGCCAGAGTCGTATGCATTTTAAGTTTATTGAAATATGAAAACTGAAGCAATGATAGTATCCAAAAGCATGGATGAGACGTTCAGAAATGCTTTCAGATACGTTGTTAGACTAGAACGGGCTTTAAGGGTTTAATGGCCATTGTCCGCGACATTGCTTCATACACTAGAACTGATTCAATGGGTGCTCGTAAAAAGTTTCTTTTGTAAAGTCAGCCGGTAAGAGTGATTTCTATACTTTGTGTAACGGGGTACCACAATACATGTCACCGTGTGTTGTAAGTAAGTGGTTTCGCAAGTCCTTTGGGTTATAAAAATTGAGCTTTATTCTCAGGAAAAATTCTACAAGAGTCTTTTATGTGTTCGCTGGCTTACAGATTAATGAACGTACACTAAAGGATAGTGTGTAGTATTGGGTCAGACAGTTGATAGGCGTTAGGTGAAGCGCGGCAGGCGGTTGGATGGCTGAGTCATTCTGAACTGCTGTAACTTGTTGTTGATAAATGGTGATCAATAGAAATTAATACGTTTTAGTTTTTAGTATATCAAATGCTTAAAAATGAATGTCTGTAAGATGTGCACTTGGAGGCAGGCCACGGACCCTACCTTTTTAGATGGGTATTCTTTCGGTATAGAATTTTTTCTCATCTGGGCTGTCTTCTCTCCATTTTCGACACCAACAGAAGCATCCGCCCGTATCATATTATTTACTTTGACAATTCCTACATGGTGCTTAAATGTATTTCTTGTCTGTCACCTCCCCTTCCCTTAAAGGTACCCTATCAACTACAGTTGCTGCATTTTGCAATATTGTTTGAGAAGTAAGCCTTTCAGGAGCTCTATCTTCTGATAGTGGGTCTAGGCTGATAATCTTCTGCTGCTGCTTCTCCTGCTCCCCCTCTTCCTCCCCCTTCTCCTCCTCATAATCATTATAATTTGGAGAAGGCTTTTGTATTTCTTCAATTAGCTAAGTTGGCATGAGTCATTTGTCTATCGTATACCTATTATAGTAGGATTTGCTTTTGACTGGCCAAGATAATCATTTGGGTAGAGGGAGTGCTCTCCAATAAATTCTAATTTCATTGCGACAGTAGTTACAATTTAAAAGGAAAATGCTGTCACTTATCCGTCCTTCCCTTTACCAAAATGACCTCAGGAACGCACGTACTCAGGTAAAGATATTGGTTGATTAGTTCACTAGATAGCTATTTAGTTAGTTAGTTAATTAGTTAGTTAGTTAGTTAGTTAGTTAGTTAGTTAGTTAGTTAGTTAGTTAGTTAGTAAACAGTTAGGTACCCCGTTAGTTAGTTAGCTAGCTAGCTAGCTAGCTAGTTAGTTAGTTAGTTAGTTAGTTAGTTAGTTAGTTAATTAGTTGGGTAGTTAGTCGGTTCTTTCATTTACAAAAATGACCTCAGGAGCGCACGTACTTAGGTAAAGATATTGGTTGATCAGTTGATTAGTTAGTTAGTTAGTTAAATAGTTAGTTAGTTAGTTAGTTAGTTAGTTAGTTAGTTAGGTAGTTAGTTAGTTAGTTAGGTAGGTAAGTAGGTAGGTATGTAAGTAAGTAGGTAGGTAGCTAGTTAGTAAGTTAGTTAGTTAGCTGGGTTGTTAGCCGGGTAGTTAGCTGGGTAGTCTAATCTATAGAATCTTTGAATTCAATAACGATCAGTAGAAACAGGCAATAGCGACGACCAATTTGACGATGCTCTGCTAGAGCTTCAGTTTCTTTGCTTTAGAACGTTGAATGTTGTTTCCTTGATTTTTTTTCAGCCCCATCAAAACATCCCCAACAAGCCGTCAATTCCATTAAATATTTTTCCATTTTCATGTTGAAGAGAGCCTCTAAAAACCCAACAACAAATACGAGATCTACAATAACAGCTAAAAAGTTGTCCATACGTTATTTTCCTATTATTCAATACTGGTGTCGGTAAATCAACGTGTATGAAAACAGCTGTTGTTTACTTCTTACCTCACATCTGGCAACGAGACATCGAATTAGCATTTTGTAGTCGATCGGGTGCAAGGCCATTGATTGGTAAATCCTTTCACTGAAATACATGGGGGCATCACGAACACTGCAAACTGATAAGACAAAATTTCATGATAAAGTGATGTAAAATGAAGTACATCAAATGCTAAAACGAAGAAAATAAATGTATCCTTTACATGTAACGAACCGCAATCCTAGCGAAAATTTAGTCCAAGCAGAAATTGTCACTTCGACATCCTAATCCAGGCGGTTGGGTGGTGGGCTCAACTTTTATCCCTCACAATAGCTAGCTTGAGTTACAAAACAGTACTAAAAATGGTTAATTGGCAACAGAGAAAGTCATACTAACCTCCATACTTTGTTGCTGTTGGTTAGTAAGACACAGTGAGGTGTTGGGTGCTACGTTTGGACTGTATGAAAGATGGAATTTTTAAACAGCCATGTGGCTATGACAGAACATGTATGTGACGTGTACCATGTGATTGAGTGTAGCTAATGTTTCCCTTTCTCTTCTCATAAAGCTTAGAACGATGCATCGCCACCCACTACACTAGTCAGTCTTAAGTGGCATAGTAAATCTATAAACATCTTTTAAGTGTAGACGAAATCAAGCAGCATGAGGTACTGTGAGTCCTCAAATTCTTTACGAAAACAAGTCCCGCGTACATGAAAGAGGTGTTACTTCCAT
This sequence comes from Carybdea cf. marsupialis auct. non (Linnaeus, 1758), assembly GCA_010016065.2. Taxonomy (NCBI): domain Eukaryota; kingdom Metazoa; phylum Cnidaria; class Cubozoa; order Carybdeida; family Carybdeidae; genus Carybdea; species Carybdea cf. marsupialis auct. non (Linnaeus, 1758). Next base: position 28,220 of record JAAAKL020000830.1, on the reverse strand, counting down.
AAAAAAGAGCAGAATTACCCGCAGCTCTAAAGAGAGGCTTTATGTGCCCCTTCGAAGAGACATTCTAGGCCAAATGGTATCTTATATCTAGTACCTAGAATCGGGAAGAATGTATCTTGAGATTTCAAGGCGGTTGATATTCCTAGCAGTTTTAGACACGAGTAAGAAAATGAGTTTTTAACCATCTCAAACTTAAGACAGAATATCCACATCATTATTTTTCTCATCCCCAACCATAAAGAACACTGTATTTGATTGGATTTTTTAAAATTTAGTTTAATTTATAGCGAACACTTCGGTAAAGGGATCATTATGGAAAAAAGGTCAATTTAAACCTATCAATAATCTCGATCTGCCATCTGAAAATAAAGGGTGTTGTATATTGAGTGCAAAACGTAAATTTGCTTATCCTCAAAAAGCTTAGATTTGAAATCTTTTTGTCATTTTGTCCGGATTATATCAATGTATTTATGTATTGATACTTTTCGTTATTATATTTTTACTCTTCTTTATCGTTCCTAGTGCTTGATTTTTAGATAGTTGTTTTATGGTTTGATTTTATGGGGTTTTAGGGGTCGATCTGATTTTTGACGTATTTATTGGTGTTGTTGCTTTTGTTGCTGATGTTCCTGTTGCTGCTGCTATTGTTGTTATTGTAAGGTGACAAATATATAAACACATGCACACATACACCCACTCCTCTACGTAGACTGGGGATAGTTGCTGTTCACTTAATGGCATAAAGTAAAAGTGAACCCAATTTGTAAAGACTGGACTTCATTGCTCTTGCGGCCTGAAAATTTATTTGATAGAAGATATGATTGATTAAATTTAAATAGATGCAAACAGGAATGTAATTTCTTAAGGGCACAATCCGCCGGGGCTGGTTGAAACAAGGGAGGTTGTTTTTCCTAATAACTCAACCATAACCACAATGTTGTCTGTAAATTGCAATTCCTGATGTCAAAATAGGAAAACAGTGAAATTTAAGTTTTTCCAAAAGGAAATGAAGGTTTCTTTTCAGGAAGATAATTGCAGAATATTGTTAACCCTCTCGGTAAAAACTGTTCTTAGAACCATAGACGTAATGCGGTTTTCTGTAGTAAGAGGTCGCTGATTAGCGGTCAGAAATTCCGTAACAGCACTACCCTGCATTGAATGGATGTGAACCATAAGGCTGACATTATTTTGGCAATAGTAATGAAAATAAGAGAAGTGGGGATAATATTAATTGAATTTAGCATACAATGCTCGAAATAGTTATCTAATAGTTCAAATGCTTTGCGGAAAACTGGCACCGGCTCAATTATGGCAATTAGCTAGACAAGAGCAATTCGAGATCACCACTTGAAGCACCTGCAATAACTGTGAGAGTAATTGCTCCTGAACAAGCTTGTTGCGTAATCATACAATAATTTATGCTACTGGTGACTTCCGAATCGTGAAGAACTGCGAAGTAAAGAGAATATGACTACGAGTGGATTGATGCAGGAACCATCGTAAACTGAGCCAAGAATACGTGCGCCCTTGTTCTACGAACATTAGAGCAATGAACTTTGAATTAGAGGTGACAGAGGTTTCTCTAGCAATGAGAACGGGATTTTGTATAGGTTTCCAAGTCTCTGGTCTTGTATCTTTGAAGATTTCTGAGTCACAACACAAACAACGCCTGTGATCAATTTTTTGCCAGTTTCGTTGCCTACTAGTTTCTTTCAGAATTCATCTCCTTTGCTATTTATCAATTGAGCTATACAGTAGCAGTACAGGGATTGTGGCATTTCCTTCCAAGTGAAACACGCGCATCTTTGACAAGTACTCAGATAATGCCTAGTGATAAAAACTCCCTAACTCCGTAACTTACAAAAATACTTATTAACTATTTCTAGCATTATTTTTGTATGGTGTGTAGTTATGAAACTTGTTAGTTTATGTCAGAAAGCATGTTTCTTTTAGAAAGATAAATATGTAGGCCGTGAGTGATTTTTATCTTCGTTTCATGTTTTTGACATTCCCTCGTAGTGTCTAGTACGGGAAATCTTTTAACGTTTCTACCAATCCTTTACAAAGCAGTTCCGTATGAAAAAATGCATGTAAACAATTCATATGCTCCAGTAGCGAAAGAAAACCTGGTGTAAGTATGATATGCGAAGTCTCCAAATCATTTTCTTGCTGATGTTGAACGCTAGAAACAGTGTTTAGTAATTATATGATTGTAAGCAAAACCGTTGTTCTGGAAGTAGTTTGGGAATCAGTTGCATATTGTATGTCACGCCCATGACTCTACTTAAGAGAATCACTTTTGACCAGAGGGTCTGATTTACTGATCTCCAGAGTGTTCCAGGGTGTAAAATTTTGGAGTTTGGAATTATCATTAAGGATTGGAGTTTTGGGATTTGCTCGGAGTGTGGAGATATACTGGATATCAGTTGTAGTTTCATCCATCATATTTATGTGGACTTACCTGACAGGATCGGGCAGGTTGCCCGGGGCGCCCAGGGTGGACTTGATACTTGGTTCATGTAAAAAAGGTATGGAGAGCTGAGATGAAGATATCTTACATAGTTTTCAGTTCTGACACTATCTAATAGTACTATTTAGGACATCCGTCAAAAAGTAAAAGCGCATTCAGGAGAAACAATGTAGTCTATAATTAATACTAAAAACAGGGGAAGCAACAATATTGAAGGTGCTGAATCATTTACTGAGTTTCGTGTGCTGGAATGCTATTTTAAGTTTTAATTCCAGTATCTGATCATTAGAGAGCTAGCGCTACTAAAATTGCTTTGCATTGCTGGAGAACACCTGGATGTGTTAAATAATTTTAGAGAGCTTCTTAAAATATACCTCGGAAAAGTATGTTTGTCAACTTTTATACATTATTTTCTTTTACTCGCAATAAATCCTAGTGAAACTTAAAAACACGCTAGTAAAAAGATGAAAGCAATGAAAGTTCTCTTGGCTATTTATCGGTGTTTAATGTTCTTGTTTGTCATTGCAGTTGCAAATTGAGTTTATTGAAATGTTGCAAAACCTTATTACAAATAGGTGAATGTGTGGGTTTCAAACTGTAAGACGTAAGTTAGATTAGAACTAAAACACCCTTTATGAGTGTGCCGTGCCTTGTTTTCCGATATTATTACCAAGAGAATGAAAAGACGACCAGGTTCATTCTGATAGTGATATATTCTTTGCCTAGTTCTTCCTGTTACACCCAGTCACTTGGATCACCTGGGGATCAACAATGCGTCATTATACTTTAGATTTACATCCAAGGGGTTAACTTTAACCCTCTTTAGATACCACTTGCTCAGCTTCGTAGCTAGAGGGAAGACTCTTTTTATAAATGTAACACAAAATCATCAATTGAGTGAACTCGTCACCGAATTATCTTATGAGCATGGTAATAGATACCGGAGGAATTTACCAAGTTTTCTCAACATGTGCCTTAGTTTATGAGAAGTATCGTTGTAAAATGTACCATGCTACAAGCCTGTAGTTTGCAGGTACTCCAGAATGCTAAATTATCCGATTCTGAGTGGGCTGTACCTATTAAATTTCATCTTCAAACATGTTGTACAATAATAATGCCATAGCAAGTATGACTCTTACCGATTGCTGTAACACCTTCCAAAAACTCCCCAGAAAGATCTTCTTCCAATGATTCTAAAATATCGCACCTCGTAATCTATGAATGATATGAGGTATGAACAGTAAAGATATGTTCGGCTTATTTCAATTTTGTAATATGTTGGCATTTAAAATAACACAGCTCTTGAGTCGTGGAACTTGTAATAGTAATCAACAGAAGCACGGATAAATGGTAGTAATGCATGTGTATTGTTTATGGCGCTACTGTTATTTCACTACCTCTAAACAGTATCAACTTAGTAGAAGAAAAGTAATATAAAGATGGTTGGGAATGAATAGATCTAGGGCATATGATATTATTCATCGCAATACATGCATACTTTTTCTTGCATCTACTAAGGTGAGGCGATAAGGAAGCAGGAGCAGAATACGATAGATATTTTAAACCATTAGTCTGAAAATATAAGTAGCAAACGTTCTTCTGTGGTCTAGTTCTAAATTGTAATGTTTCATGAATCGAGCTTATAAGCGTGAATCAAGTTCATAAAAATGCGACATCTGAATCAGGCTGGGGGAAATCCAGCTTCAATTTCAGCTTTAAAATGTCAACAGATCGTCAGTAAGATCACTCCAAAGAGATGTCGTTACCGCAGAAAAGTCTGCTGAGCGTGTCTCATTTGCAACTGAAAGGACTGTTTTAATTTTAGAGTTGTGTTTATTTTGTTATCATTGCTATTGTTAAGGTCTAGCTACTCTTCTGTTTAGCTAGTTATTCCCATGTCGCATTTGCATTACAAAGTTAAAGACAACATGGTATCCGACATACCTTTGTGAACGTTTCACACATTGCTTGCAGTTGTGCAAAACTCCTGGTACTAAGAATATCAATATAAACGCTGTAATCTCCGTTGCGTTTGACATGTGCCTAAGGGTAACGAACAAAGAATGTATCATACATAGCAATCTTTAAACAATGCCAACGAAATGAGACTTAAATTGTATGAAACAACATCACTGATCACGAAAAGCTGTAAAGAGCTTGGATTCCGAAGGACGCTCTCCAGTGGAGACAGTACTGTCTCTTGTGAGTTTTTATGTTTACATATTTCTACACGACCATACTGCTTTAATGATTCCCCTGTTAAACAAGTAAATAAAAGCAAGTTGTAAGGTGTGTTTGGAAATGAAACCAATTAACGGATACACTGTCTTTTCTTATAAGATGTCCATACGCTACTATGCCCCACCTGGTTAGATAAGAGCTTGTGATGAGTACCCGTAGTGAACACAGATTTTCTATAGCCACTTGAAGGTCATTTTGTTGGCCCCAATAAAAAGTATCACAACAATAGCAACGTTCATGCAGCACGAAATGTGATAAATTTTGTTACCTATTGTTACCCTCGCCTACTGAGACAGCAGACAAATATATTATTTCATTGATCACAGCGTCCTTCTTTACTTAATGGGGCGTGTATGGTAATTTGGTGACCAGTAAAGACAAGGAATACATTGCTTAATGCACAGTATTAAACGTACTAAAATTCTAACCAAAGTTATTGCTTAACCCTCCACCCCCCCTCTTGTAAATCGGATTCATAATATCATTTATAATTTATATAATTCATTTGTAATAAATGATAGCTCATGCGCAGTGTGAATAAATGATAAAGTTACGGATCAGTATTACCTCTGAGAAAGACAAGAACCCTTGCTGAGTACTATTGATTCTTTTGGCAACACCGGGAGACAAAGGAAGAACATTCCTCGTCTTCTTATCCACTATTTTTTACTTTTGTTATCCATAGGCTCGCAGGGGACGTTCTCTTCTTGTTTCTATATATTCTTGTACTTTCCAATTTCATTGTTGTGTTTTCATACACTGAACTTATCACCTCATCAACTATCTCAAATAAACTTAATTGTAGTATACAGCCAAAAAGCATCCATTAGAGAGCGTACCTCGTATATGGCTGTGGAATCTTTCCTTGCCAAATTCTCATCGACGTAGTCAGTCTCATCTCTGTCGCACTAGTAGAAATGAGAACGTGTAAGATATTTAGTGTTAAAAGTAACTAAACAGAGCAGTCTATATAAAATGTTTTGCGATATACAACAAGAGTTGATGCTATCTTAATGCGAAGTTTTGCACATTTTAGTCTGCTGTCGGGAGGGGGCTTGCATATTTTTATCCGATGAACGGGTGCAGATAAGAATACAAACAGAAAGCGATCTCCTAGCTAGTTTCCATAGATTAAAAATAAGTAGTTTTTAATGTCTGCCTTATATGACGTATATCAAATGTATTACCGTACAAAAAGTGCAGATAAAAATCTCATTTCAGAAACTAGTTTAGCAGATTAAATTTTCTCATAAACCTTCATGACTAAAATTCTGTGCAGCTGCACATCAGACAATTTCGTTTGAGAACTTGGCGTATCTCAAAAGCTACACTTGACACACCCAAATGTAGACTAGTATTTTAAGGTCTATATCTCAAGCAGTGAAGAGAATAGACTAATATGGCTAGAGCACGATGCACGCTTACTCTGTACCATGATTGTAAAGATGCACTGTGGAAAAAAACAAGTAATACTAAAAAGGAGAGGAAGGACCAGGGATAAATGTAACGTAGGAGCACTTGCTAATTGCATTTTATTACTGCATCAGGTTTTTGGCAATAGTTAGATATTAATGGTTACGTCCAGTCGGTCCTCTGCACACTTCATCCACAAGGAATTTCTCAGAGACAACTTTATTCTGTATTGAGCGGGGTCTGTTCGGATGGTATTTTAGTAGCATATGCAGTGAAGTATAATCATCAGATGTAAGATTCTAATTGGACTGTTTCCTAAGAAAGATAAGGCTGCACGAAGTAGCGAAAACATTTTGTAGTTAAAAAACTTTTTTCCCGTCTGACACTCCTTATAAGATTACTATTGAAAATTAAATTGAAAAAGGAAGCAATGAAACTAATACTTAACAATGTTTTAAGAGTAGACAATCAGAGAGCGGACTGTCATATAGGTGTTGTTTTGACCAATCAGTGTAACTGGCTAGTTAACCGAATAGCCCAATTAAAACATAAATTATTTTCGTCTGCAAAGCAACAATGTTCTTGCTTTTATGTGGAAGGATTCTAGAGAGGCCAAATGAAAAGCAGACATAGCTTTTCCCATTATACGGAAGCGGTCAACCGTATACATTTTTGCACATTCTGTGTTTTCAAGAAAGTTCTGTCCAATGGCAGTCACATTTCTTATTAACGTTTTTAGGTTTTGAAACACGCTTCCTTACTGGCGTTCTCAACTAATCGTAAAGACAGTGTGCCTCCCACAAATTGTAGCATTATTGTTTACTCATTTTCTTGCTAATGCGAGGCTAGCTATGTCGTCTGCACGACTTTGAGATCAATTGACAGAATTAACCAGAAAGTTCCTTCTTGTATTTTCAAAGCATCAACTCCTGCAAGGAAACAACCACCTCGGGTTCCTTCGTGTAGTTTTATTGTTCTGTACCATCAAAGAACTTTTTGGAAGATCATGAGTTAGAGAGAGTTGAAGCTGGTGGGTACCTTTTATTATCAAATAATGTGGCAATGATGAATATCATAATGACCATTGCATCTGTAAAAGAAAGAGAAGCAGGGGCAGGAGAAGAAAGCCAATAGAAGAAAAGAGAATAAAAAAGGAAAGCCATCATTTTAAATCGCTTTGCAAAAATGCCTTGGGTTATAACTTACACTTAAAATAGTGAGTAACAGCTTCCGAAGAAGCCCATTTGTTTCTCTCGTTATATCTTCATCCAAATTTCGGCCGAAAACTAAAGAAAGACAGAGAAAACCGTTTAAAAGAGGTAACACTGGTGTTAAGTGAACTCGTTAAGTGAACTGCACTATTTCAACTTTCAATGAAGAAAAGAGCATTTTCTAACCGGTGCACGTAAAAGCTCAATTTTAAGATCCCATTGATTAAGAAACGGTTGGTATAAGTATACGTTTGTAAACATTCGTGTACATGTATATGTACAGTCGAGGCCAACTCTTCGAAAAACTTGCAAGGATTAGAATACAAAAGTTGGTCTTATTGTCAAAAGTGGGATGTTAATGGGATCTAACCCTTCCATATCTTCTTAACTTTATAATGCGTTCTTTCAGGTAGCTTTCTTTATCGAGCTAATGTGCGAACCAACTAGTTTACTTGATCAAGTCGATACAGTGCCGTAACCAACAAACATTTATTGGTGAGAGGGGGCTTAACCCCACCAATATGAATTAAATGTTCCAAGGACATGTTCAGGAAAAAATAGAACCTCTGTTAACATTTTTATTCACTTTGAAAATTATTGGGGAGGTCTATAGCCGTCCAACCCCTCAGTGGCTTCAGTACTACAGCACGTTATGAATCCTTCGATATTATGTATAATTCTCTTACGCTATCATAAATCAGAAGATAAAGTCTTTAAAAAATTGCAAAGCTACACTACCCTTCTTTATTATTTTTTTGAGGAAGGTGAGCTCTCTGACATCAAAGTAACAAAACACCTCCATGTCGTTATTGATCAATTTGCTCTATTAGCCTGAACGAAACTCGTTACACATGCAGCAACCACTGGATGATATTAGAAAAGTCTGGTGAGGCTACAAAACCCTTCTTTTGAGTAAATGTCTTCATATAATGCGCAACAGTTAAGTGATGTTGTCTGGGTGTTAAAAATGAGGCTGAGTACGCATAATGATTTACATTTTGTACAGAGTGATAATCGATAACTGCGTACCTCCTGAATATGCCCTTTTGATCACAACTAACTCCTGCAATTAAAAAAGAACAGAACAAGTCATGAGAAAAAGAAATTACTTATTACACAATTTAACAAAATAATAATAATAATAATAATATATTTATAATAATTATTATTATCATTATTATTGCTGTGATTATAATAAAGATGATAATGCATTCTATTCTTCAACCTTTAATCAGAGAGCATTTGAATGTCATGTGATCTCTAAATGGACTCCCATGGAAACTGGGCATAATTAATGGCCAGGGACGACCTGACGTCCTTTACAACCCTTACTAGAAGCGAATACATAGAGATCTTCAAAGGACAGAGAGAAAAACTTTGGTTACCAGACGAGGAAATTTCTAGATTCTTTCATTTATTAAATTGAGTTAATTTATGTTTTCATAGCAGTTTTGTACTTCATCAACAACATATCCTTAAAACATTTCGCGGTTATTGATTCGGATGACTTTCGCAGTTAGTAAATGAATTTCAAATGGGTCTTAGACACTCACATCCTTTTGTCGGGTGCATAATATTTCTAATATGATGTCTTCTTTGTTATCTCCGCCATTCTACGATGGAAAAAAAGTAAACAGGGTCATTAATCGTATTGAAAGCAGTGTTTACTTTGACTATAAAACATGGCTTAACATAACTCTCCATATTGTAATGGCTGTCGTTTCCTTATTGCACATTCATTTGTTTAATAATCGATCTGTTCAGGATGCAAGATCTGTAAAGGAAAATATTTTGATTGCTGTATATGCATTAAAGCCAATCGATTAATTTAAAAAGGAAGACACTGAGGCATTATTGCTTTGCCCCAATTCTAGATGCGACATATTGTGGCAAAGTTGAATTTTGTAGTATTGATTGATATCTCCTTAGCAAAGTAACTGAATTCCGGCATTTCCAGCATCTATTAGCCACTTTGGAACCACAAGTAGGCGATCGCTTTTGGCCACATTTCGACCGTTCAAAGTTTGGGGTGCACAGTGCTCCCGTGTCCGCTCTTCTGTACACCTAAGTACATATTTTCTGATCATGGACGTAAACTCAATCTTAAAAGTATAGTGAGAAATCTAGTTTTCTACGTGCTATTGCTAAGCTACGTGCAATTTTTTGAAAACATAACAATAGGTAAAATTATAGGTGACTTTCACAGCATGTCTGTGTTTGCGAGCGATGTGAAACACGAAAATAATTCATCCTGCATAATAGCAGTGATTTACTATTATTGCCCATACTGTAGGATATTATCAGCAAGAACGTTTTAGATTCTTTTATGACTGTGAACTCTTACATAAAAGAAAACGGTTTTCGTAGGCATCATGCAGTCAACATTTAGCAACGAGGGAGTTCTGCCCCCTTTCCCAAGGATTTATTTTTTCAACATTAAGATTAATCAAAAACCGCTTGAAGCTGAAATGGGAATTTCATAATTGTAAACTAATAGCGTCATTAAACAGGGACAGTTACTAGGTTGTCATATCTCTGCGCTAGGCAGCTCTACTCTGCAATTTTATTCTGCAACTTTATTCTGCAACTTTATTCTGCAACTTTATACTACAACATTTTTCTGCAACTTTATACTGCAACTTTATACTGCAACTTTATACTGCAACTTTATACTGCAACTTTATACTGCAACTGTATACTGCAACTGTATACTGCAACTTTATACTGCAACTTTACTCTGCAACATTGTTCAACAATTTTGTTTAGCAACTTTGTTCAGCAATTTTGTTATGCATCTTTGTTCTGCAACCTAGTCTACGGGATACGAATAATGACATATGACGAGGTCCTCGAAATGTTTGGAGCCAATGCCTAAAAATTTTTAATCCGTTGCCCTGAGGCTTAATTAAAAAGTCATGCTAACATTACCTTGATTTCTGTTAATTAGCAATTTAACCAAAAATAGGAATTCGCATCATAACACTGTATTGTCGATACTACCATACCTGAATGGCCTCCCAAAGACACGATGCATCATATATCTCAGGTGCAAGTAGCAGCCCTAGAATCACTTCTTCCATTCCACGTGAAAGCCTTCGAAGGTCGTCCACAAGGTCCTAAATTAAGAAAGTAGATTTACTGCGTCACACAACATTAATTGATTCTGTTCCAGTTATATTCTTCGTACCATCGTTTTATCGATAGATGAGAAAAACACATTCATTTAAGACAGGAATAAATTTATTAAGACGTTACATTTTACAGCAGTAATGAAAAATATCAATGATGCCAAAGCATAGTCATTCTGTCTTCATATGTCTTTGAAATGAGAATAATAGTGATGTCATCATATAGACAGGCTATTCGTATATGGCTTAATACTCATGTAGCCCAAGTACTTCATTACTATCTGTTCTCTTGTTAGTATAAAATAAAAACACCGATTAGTTACCTATTTATGTTAATATTTTATAGATGTGGATTGGTGATTTGATGATGTCAGTAATCATGGATTGTATGTAAGTGGGAGAGGCTCTTACGATGTTAATTGGAAGCATGTTTATTCGTAATATTGTTAAATCAGTTTTAGTCCCCTTTGTTATTGGAATCAATATTACCTTTACAAACATGTATAACTGAAGTGTAAACGTCCAAAATCGTATTCACCTAGGGTCATGTTTCGACGATAACAGATTAATTTTGAGCCAGCATTGACTCAGGACAATGGGTTAAGAAAGCCTTACATTCTTCTAACTGTTTCTCTCCATAATCATAACCGGACTTACAAGTGGTGTTTCACCTTTAAATACGAAACAACACACTCGGTTTGAGGAGAGTCTATTAGATCAGACACTACTTATATTTGTGCATTTATACAAGTTTTGCAATGTCTCAAAGTCCCATGGCATGTAATACCAGTCGCAAAAAACTGTTTGCTATCTATTTTTGGTGACTAGCGAGTTGTTTAAGTGTATTTGGTAGACACTATGACGTTGTAAGTGAACTATCAGTATTACTATGGATCAACTGAATGGTAAAGTGATGCAAATGTGTTATAGAGAGGTTATCCAATGCCTTTCAAAGTATCTCTTTGTTCTCATCAAGTAACTATTGCAGACTATGTGATTACTTGCTGCAAATTTTATCGTATTCCTATCTTTGTTAATGACACTGATGGATAATATCTGCTGCCAATTATTGAGACTTCCCATGCTTCATGTTAAAGAAGCAATCTCCATATTTAATCTCAATATTCAATCTCCATATTTAATCTCCATATTCAATCTCCATATTCAATCTCCATATTCAATCTCCATATTTAATCTCTATATTTAATCTCCATATTTAATCTCCATATTCAATCTCCATATTTAATCTCCATATTTAATCTCCATATTCAATCTCCATATTTAATCTCCATATTCAATCTCCATATTCAATCTCCATATTTAATCTCCATATTTAATCTCTATGTTTTATCTCCATATTTAATCTCTATAATTTATTACTCTCTACATAATTCACTTTCTGTGTGTTTGTATTTGTGTATGTCCTATATTCACGGCTAAACAGTTAGATCTTTCTGCTCCAAATTTGGCATGAAATTCTCTTATTACTCGGGGAAAATTTCCGGAGGGGAAGGGGGTCAGTTATCAATATCGGAGCCGGAACCGGAACCGGTGGATCTCATTTAGTTTCAGAAGCCTCCAAACGTCCGTTTGGCTAGGTGGAAGTCGCTGAACACAAGGTGTTGTAAAACAAAAGTCAGTCAGAAACCCCAACATGATGGAGTGGTGAGGCCGAAATTGACCTCAAAGGTCATATGGTTGCGGAGAGAGGAAACAAACCCTTCACCAACACACAAACAGTGATTTCCAGTGAAAACCAATCAATGTTCAAGGGTTTGCAGCCCCTAGAACCTATTCATTAATACTCCAACTAACGGACACATAGAAAACATTCTCTACAAAAAGCTCTTCTGATTTTATCCAATCTTCTTTATCTAAACAGCATCTTCTTAAGAACTTTTAGAATGACTTCATTTCACTTTTTTGCTGTTACATCTTTAAAAAACTGTTAATAGGATAACTGATTGAAGTTGTTTTGGAAGCTAGCATCAACATATTTTATACTGAGGTTCAGAATAAAATGAATAATAAAAAAAGAAACAACTCCCTCCACCACAGCTTGATAGACTTTCTCTTTGTCAATTGTAACCAATGTACACTCACCCACATGCATAGATTCATAATAACTTACCATATGCAAAAATAAATTTTCAATCCCAGCAACGCCGGGTACTTCGGCATATCGTTTACAAAATTGGCTTAGTGTAAAACAAAGTCTCGCATGGCAATAAAGACGGATAACTGCTTGATTGTAATCGGAAATACTTAAAATCAAGAAGCCATATATCTACCCTTCTGTATCTGCGAAAGAATTCTCTGACGATTAGCTGTCTTTGAGAGTTATTTCTTGTGAGAAGAAATTTAATGATGCCTTCGACGTTTCTTTCTATAGCATAAATAGAATATATTAACATTTATTTACGGTACTTGCTCAAGGAAAAAGTTCTACTCAAAGGCAAAAGCACTTACTAAGTAAAATGTAACAAATTTCTATTTAGAGGATAGGGTTTCGGAAGGATTTCCTATAAACGAGAATACCATAACAGATGTAATGCACGAAACTTCGAGAAAGTGATTTATCCCTTCGTGAGGCTAGAATGTTAGAGCTTGCTTTGAAAGCACAATACATAAAGCTATACATCATTGTATACAAAATTGCACCACCATTGTAAATAAAATAATAAAGTCTTAAATATGATAAATGATAAATGATAAATAAAAAATAATAATCATGATAAAAAATAATAATAAAATGATAATAATAAATAATATAAGTCTTTGTTTACCTAATATCAACTAAATGATATTATGGAATTACGAAGTATCGAAAGTTTTTTCAGGTAATATAGAGAGGAGAGTGAGTAATAAGAATATACTGATAAAATTAAGTTTCAAGTTAAAAGCTACATAATAGCAGGAAAACAAACGTAGGAAAACGTATTCCCCCCAATGGAATGTCAGAATTCGATGCTGTGCTCTTCTCGATTGATTAACATAAATTCATAATCAATTTCTACTAAAATGAAGCAACGCCATCCCTCCAAGAGAGATAACAGCAGTATAAGACCAACATACTTCTTTGTAAGAAGGCCCTCCCGATAGCCTGAGCATCTTTAAGTGCATTGAAATCTTCAAGTGGTACTCCATTGATAGTTCCTCTATAGTACTAAAAAAGGAAAAGAAGACTTGTTAACCAGACTCATTGTGTCGTCTTTGTGCTAGTTGCATTCCTAGAGCAACAACTTTTAGTAAAGTCTGAATTAGTGCCATCACCAAATCGTCGGCGGAATATGACAACATTTCTGCACGTTTATAAGGCGTCTAAGAATGTTTCAGAGCATAATTCTGTACTGTAGTTACGATACTGAACTCTAGTTATCAATGACTTGGATTCTTAGGCAGTGATTATTAATATATCCTAAATTTAGTACTCAAGCGCGCTTTGCAAAAAAATGTTAAAGTACAATTTAGGTTAGTTATCGGTAGCACAAAGCAAGGTGCCCTGTCCATACTAATCAATCTGGCAACTGGGGGAAGCAAACATGGAACTGAGAAACTTCTTTATCATGATGGAAGAAGCACAAGGATGCTTTCTTGTTTGCAATGCTAATGGAACAGCTAACTGACGAGGTTAGGCAGGAATCTCCGTGGAGCATTATGTTTGCAGATGGCATAGTGATCTTCAGAGAGATAAAAGAATACGTAAAACAGTGTCTTGAAAGATGGCGATTTGCTCTGGAGAGGAGGGGAACGTAAGTAAGCAGAAGCAAGGCAGAGTATATGTGTGTAAACGAGAAGGGATCTGGGAATGTAATGCATATGCAGGGAAGAGAAGTAACAAAGGTGGGAGAATTCAGGTACCTAGGGTCGACTACTCAAAGTAATGGTAAATGCGATAGAGAGGTGAAGAAGAGGATACAGGCTGAGTGAGCTGGATGAAGAAGAGTGTCAGGTGTAACATGTGACAAGAGATAGCTGCAAAATGAACCAGAATTAGAAGTGGCTGAATTAAAGATGTTGAGGTTTTCCCTTGGAGTGACCAGAATGGATAGGATGAAAAACCAATTCACCAGGGGTTCAACATATGCTAGAGCGAATGTAGGGAAATTAAGAGAAGCAAGGCTGCAATGGTTTGGGCATGTACGGAGAATAGAAGAATAGCATATAGGGAAGACAGTGTTAAGAATGGAACCCCCTGGGAGGAGAAGGAGAGGAAGGCAAAAAAGAAGTTTTTTAGATGCTGGAAAGGAGGATATGGTGGCTACTGGTGTAGAGATGGAGGACGTCAACGACCAAGCAAAATGGAAAAGGATAATCCGCTATGGCGATCCCTAAAGAGGAATCAGCCGTAAGGTGAAAAAGAGTAAGCAGAAAGAGGGGACGGTTCTGGTTAGTTAAACTTGTTATTATGCGATGGTCAGAATCAATACAACTTTAGTAACTGTAAACAAAAGGCCCAGACAAAACATCAAGAACTTCTAATGCCAATTATTTATGGACGACGTTTATTCCGAAATGTTGATGATAAGTTGGATTCCATTTTTGAAGGGCATACAATCTTAGAATTTACAGCGAGCTGTAAGCAAATTTTTAAAGCAAAACTTCCGATGGCTTCGAAGATCGTTCCTTGCCTACATCCGGTGTTAAAGGGTTGTGATTTCCTATCTAAGATATTGTGATATCCCTGCTTTTTAGTAAAAGCAGGAGAAGCTGCACTGCCTGGCAAAGACAAATACTTGCAGGCACATTTCACAAACACAACATAGAACAGACATTCAGAGCTCAAACTACTCACCACATTACAATGCACATCCTACGGTTTCTAAATTACAGGGGTACTGTTTAACACAATATGAAATACTTTTGTTTATCTTAAGTGCCATGTTGATGCATGGAAACAAAAAGGGGCAGCTTCTCACACGGCATCTCAGATTTCATGGGCCCTTGATTAAGTATCTAAATGTATACATATCAATCCCCAAACTAAGATGCTGGCGTACATTGAAGCACGATAGCCTAATAGATTATCCTACTTACCATCAACATTCTAAAAAAAGCGTTACACTCTCTATAAATGAAGCTAAGTGCACAACACAAAATGCATAGATGAAACATACTGAAACAAATTATTTTATAAGCTTTCGGCTCACCATCGGAATGTAAACAATGGGACATATTAACCAATAAGAAGAATAGGGAATAACTGTTTTGTTCACATTTCATGATCGGGAGAGTTAAGACAAAAGAAGGCTTTCTTTGAGCTGAAGCTCGAATTCCGAAGGGGCTGGGGCGAGAAAGGAAAATTACAGGCAGAGGAAGACTGAGAACAATTCTTAGCAGTTGAACGTGTACTAGAGAATAACGTATCAAAAAGCGTTTACCACACCATAGTTACTTTTTATAAGCATGAAATTTTACATTCTTTTTAAGCATGAATATTCTTACCTTCTTTTTCTTCCCTCTCAAAAACGGCATCATTTTGTTAAAAAAGTTACTATCTCTTCTTCCAATATTAACTGTTGCTGTTCCACCATCGGATGGATGTTGATGTAACATGCTGCCAGTGATGGCATTCGATGCTCTTGATGCCCTGAAACTACGTTGTGACTTAGCGTCATTGTCATTGTCCAAGTCGTGATCAGTATCTTGAGGTTTTATCAGGCCTCTGCTAGCCATAGAGAACGACACACCTTTGAATGCTGATGCTTCACCTTCTCCCTCTCCCTCTTCGCCATCAGACTCTTCTAGTTCCAAGCTTTTTAAACCATTTCTCAGTTGCTCTTGAGCTAGGGTATCTTCACCATCAGAGTCGTCAGATCCCCTCTCCATGTTAGTATCCTTATTTACAGTTTCCTCTTCCTCTTCAGGTTCCACTTCAAGCTCGAGCTCAACGACTGAACCTTCTGATCCCTCTTGTTGCTTACGAAGTAGCTATCATAAAACAAAAGAGCAAATCAATCATTGCTTTCTACTGAATACAAAGGTAAGATGGAAAGGAAGAAATATGTTGGTTCAGGATCGAGAGTTTGGAAAGCAAATAAACATGATAGTTCTTTCGTCATTTGTCACTTAAGCATTAAGTTGAAAGTTACCCAAGAAGTCAGATTTTGGCATACCTTAAGAAGGTTAAAATTGTTTAATAATAGAGATAAGCTTCTTATGTGATCAAGTCAAGCCACGTTTCTTTACATTATCATAACATTAAATCATCTAACTTGGGAAGGCAGTTGACCAATATTTTTTTATCACATCCTATTTTCGTTGCTTTAAACTTGCAATATTTTCATCCCTGCCTACACTTTGGCTTTCATAAAATTGCACCCAAATTTATGAGACCAGCTCCCATTAACCCCGAGTACAACGTCTTTCTATCCTCAAACAGGAGTACCCTCAGTGTCTTGATATATCAACAATAGAAATTTCATTCTTGGATACTACAAGCAATCTCTTGAAGTTCGTTCTATCATCTTCGCCCTTAAAGTTTAGCCTTTTCTTCATTTACCTTTTATATGTCTAATACCAACAAAAAGTATTTATTAGTAAAAACTAGATTACACCAGCTTTGATGATGATAAAAATGTGATAGTGTGATTAAGAGACAGGCAACTTCAACTTCCTTTGACTGTTTCAGTCAAGTTACATCTAGGAGTTATTTGAATATCGACCTAAATGACGATGCAAATTCTGCGTTTATTGACTACTTTACATGAAATATTTAATCAAAACATTTACACCACATTTTACAGAAGAGGGTTCATGTGAACCAATTAGCGTCATACCAGAAAGATTCCTATTTGATAAATTTTTCTAATAGATACATCAGCATATCGTATTTGTACGAAAAGATGGTATTAAATGCACGACTTATGATTGTGTAGTTGCGCAGGGAACGAGCTCCAAGAGCCCTCCTCCTAATGAGCAGATCCCATGAGAACATGTCCAGAGTTGAAAGTAAGTAATACTATTTGAGTTACCGACAACTATACTTAAAAAAAGGCAAGTCTTAGATTCTCATGATGCAATCCTTGCATGGAATTATACAAAAGTATGGAAAAAATGTGGCAAATCTTTATTCTACCTTACTACTGACGTCCTTACCTCCCTACGAGCGTGAAGAAGCCTCATTAATGTTAACACTACTTGTGTTTTTCTTAGTGTAATCGTGATGGCATCTTTCAGTGAAAGTCTTTGTGTAAAAGTAACAGTATCTTGAGATGAAACCAAGCCAGGTAGCTTAATCTGTAAAGGGAAAAAGAAAGCATTACTGTATTAATTTTTTGTAAATAGGGGTATGTTTCGATAGGCAAATCTAAAAGAGGTGAATAGGACATGTCTCATTGTCAAAGTTCTTGCATCGAATACCATCTGCTCAATACCCTAGCAAGACTGTTGCCCATTTCCAAATGCAATGCATTAGCGTGGCGCCCTGTTCACTACCTAGACTACAACATTTTGTTCAAAAGAGGGAAGGAAGGGTTCCATTTTCAATCGTTATACATTTCTGTTTAGAGAACCCGGAATCTCTGCATAAAATAGGATACGGCCTTTTGTTTATAATCCTTAGGCGGCATTGCTTCAAACTTTTCTACGTGATGGAAATGTAAGGAAATGTCATTATGAATTCTAAATGAAGAACAAATTGTGCGTGGGGACTTTTTGAATGGGGGGGCTACAAAGCGGAAGGTGTTGCTTTAAATTATCACATCCTGCCATCACAAAGTTTTACCCTTTTTTTTCTTTTCGTAGATCCATAGTGGGAATTGTGGCACCATGGTCACTGCACTGAGTACGCTAGTAAATGTAATGTATTTGTATGCTTATCTAAGGCTGCTATACATCTCAAACACTGATTTTTAAAAAGACTAAATTGAGGTATATCATTGTTCCAACAGCGAAAAAGCGTAGTCCCGATACTAGTTCCCAGAAGTTAAAATAGCTCGGGAAGGTCTGCCATGTTACGTAACATTGTTTACAAGCTTTGCTTGACAGGGACTAAAATGGCGTCCAGCGACTGACTTTACTTTCAGGCAGAAGATGTTCCATCCAGTATTTTTGGAGATTAGTGATCTCAACCGAGACTTATATGAACTGACATAAATGAAAATGTGGGAAATAGAGACCCTTGCATCATTATTTTGTCGAGTCAGGTTTACATTTGGTAAAATTTGTAAAGTATGTAAAAAAGTTACATCTAAAAAGTACCTCCTGTGAAAATAAGTAGACTTCCATTGTACACTCTAAAGCTGATGACGTTTGCAAGCTATGTGTAGACTGGCTCTAAGCGACAGGAGCTGGATGATTAGATCAGTCTTGGTTGCAAGCTATCGTAACTTGCAATGAACCGATTAAGACAAAGATCGGTAGTTACATGAGATAAACCGAAACCTTATTGTTATCTTTGCTTCTTGAATGAAGCCATTAAACGAGAAATTCTTTTTCAATAGAAATTTAGATATCTGATTGGTTAGATTAACTTGAAGATTTTTGCATATTCCCAGGAGCGAGCGTTTTGAAGCTTGGTCTGTAGCAGCACGCTTGTCATAGTCTACTTGAAGCTGGTTACAAATGCAGCTTGGTAACTGCACTGACCTTCCAAAAGTATTTGAACACTTGCAACAAAAATGGCGTCCTGCAAAACAATAAAATATGTAACCAAGTTTCACTTTAAGAATTTCGGGCAAAAATAGAGCCAGATTTTGCTAAAATTGTTACCAATGAATAAAGAATAGCCGCGAAGTAGTCATAGAATCTGTATTCTAAGCAGGTAAAAAATTAAGGTAAATTATCACTATTGTGGCACCTACCGCTTCCTTTTCAAATGCTGTTTGTCGTCCTGTTAAAAAGGAGTAAAATTGGAATGTTGAAATGATATTATTCAAAGGAAAAGGAGAACACTTCTTTACTACACTATATTCATGGGGCAGGGGTTTCTGCTTCCCATACATGGGAAGATGCAGTATGGTATTTGAGGAGGCATTGCTACAACTTAGTTCATTACATACAGATTTTTCCCATCAATATCCTTACTAGGCTTTGTTGGGAAGGTCAAGAACTGCGGTTTGGGGAATGAGGCCCGCTGATCAGCTAATGTCCCTATCTCATATCAATTCATGTGTATATTTAAGAATCAATACGATGCACAATGTACACGATAGATTTTTCAAATTGGTTTTAAAAGTAGGCATCATCTTCTGGTAGAACATGTTAGTCCCCTTTTCATTCTAAGTTAATGTTATAAACCGATTGGCTTGAGTCAGTGACATGCAACAAAAGTAAGGGAGCACAGCGGAGAAGCACTTCCAATAAAATACTCTTCCTCGGCCCATCCCTCAGATAAATGTCCAAATACAGTCTTTGTTTTTGCCCCCTTTTGAGAGTAAAGCAAATAGAATATGTCAGATTTCAGAACAATTGTATCCAGAAACGGTCCAGTATGGGAAGTAATCATGGCAAAAGTGCCAAATTTAATTTTTCTGAATAAGTAATTAAAGTTAGATACTGGAACTTGCCCTAAGAAATTAAATCATTCTTTGTCCTTGTAGAGAGAACAAAGTGTACGAAGCGTCCGGATTTTCATTTGTGCCCCTTAATTATTATATGTGTTAAAGCAAAAAAGCGCCTTCTCATCTACGATCCCTTTATGACTCGGTATTTTAAACTATAAACATCAAGCGTTATTATCGAAGCAACTTAGACGTTCAAGTGGAGCATGACAACTGTCAATAGTCAATACTATGCAAGCACAACTGGACCTCGAGCCTTCGCTGCAGCAGAAAATACATTAACTTCTGTCTCTGTTCATGCAAGGAGTCTCGTGTTCTGATGGAAATTACTTCATCTAAACGATTGAAGCTCCACCATGAAAGGTTATGAAAGGTTTACATATCGATAGAATGTAACACATGACTCAAGAACCGTGTTTTCGTGTTTGCCAGAAGAATTCCTTTCTGGTAACACCTCTAACCCATTTATCGTTTCCCTTATCCATACACTTGATTTTGCAATAGCTATATTTACAAGCTTCGTAACTGCCTACAGGTATACATGGTATATATACGCGTTCAGCTGATAGAGCTATTTCTCACGTTTTGGGCTTATCAGTGCAACATAGAGCGTTGAAACTAAAATTCTAGCTGTGAATTAAACAACGCAGAAACAAGACAGTTTAAAGAAGTCACATGGAACGATACCAGAGTACGCATTCACAGTGAGCATAGCGTAAAACAACAGCAATTATACTGTCTCAAGTGTAAAGTTATCAACCAAACATAAGTTAGGGAGATAAACATATAAAATATAGTGTGCACAAATGTTTATATGTATATAATGCCAAGCCCAGCTTCCTTTTCCCGTTTTCCATATTAGGTACACTTTTATTTGATAAGAACGCATCCCCCCTTTCCTTTTTGGGGAACAAAAACTTACCTGCGATTAACCTCAATGCCAACCCACGCATAGAGCTGCCACATGTGCTACTTATGTAGTGCAAAAGATCCATGTCGTAACGGTATTTAAACATTTCCACTATCATGGGATAATCGCGCTATGAAGACAAAAATAGAAAAATTTACTATTGACTTGTAGCTAATACAAATATAGTAATTAGAAGTAGATATATGTAGTGAAAGTTTATCGTTGGAAATAATTGCTTAAAACTGATATTTCTATCACACAGGAAATCTGCTTGCTTCACATGGTTGCAAGATCAGTAGTCTCTTCATGCATGTGAAAAAGTTACATTAGCCAATGAAATCATAAGATGAAAGAAAGCATGAAATAATCTTTTTACGACATCGTCTGTCCAAAACTCTGTTATCCAAAATACGTTATATACAACCTTTTGAGTGTCCCAATATGAGACCCTTTGTCAAGAAAATGTAAAGCTCTTTGATTCTAATTACACCTATATCCAAAACATGGGGAAAAGCCTCATAATCTGTTTCATCTTTTGGTGTCCGGACGATTTGGTGGTTAACATAGCTTGTGACAGGTATAAAAGAGATTTAGAATCGTCAAATTTTTGCAAAGTTCAATCTGATGTATATCGTAGAGTAGAAATAGTACTCTCCCTATGTGCCTGCGTACTGTACCCTTTAAAACAAAAATTTATTGATATAATAACTCTCTCTACATAGGCTTTATCACGGTGTCACGCGTCCGAATCCCGTTGGCGACGTGATTTTTTAATTCTCTAGTATCTTTTCAAACTCATCATTTCAAACCCTCTCTTCTCAAAAACGCCTTGTAACTTTTATGGGCTTTGTACAGATGGTGGGCCAGATGATGGTCCTTCCATGGTAGTACCACAGGGAACAGAGAGGCTGGCATCCAAAATTGCGTAGAGCTGGATGTCGATGTCCACTGTAGGAGTATTGAAAGCAAATTTGGCCATCAAGGAAGCATCGTATTTAATGAGCGGAGGTAACCTAGCTCAGGTGGTAGATCGCATATCTCAAGTGCGTTGGTCATAGGTTCGAGTCCCGTTGTTGACATAATTATCTATTTCTCTAATACATTTTCTAGTTATAGTTTATTTTTTAGTTTCTTATCTAGTTATAGCTTAATCTATCTGGGTAGTAATTGGTAACCAAGCAAGACCTACTTGAAGTAACAAATATAGAAATTCCAAAAGAAATAATTTAATTTTATATTTCAGGAAAATTTTAAATAAAAAACATCCTTGTATGTTCTATGTGATCTCCCCTGCACGACAGAATTTTTTTATAGATATAACCTTTCTACTTTAGTACTTCGTATGCTCCTTTCATTTTAAGTGCCCTTTTTCATATGTTTGTCAAATTTACTTACATCTGCTCGGCTGATGATAATACGGGCCAGGGTTTTGTCATCATCATTTCCAGCATAATGAGTACCATGAAGTTTTTCGACGAAAAATCCTGGAGGATTCTGAATATATTGAACTAGAAAAGAAATATATATGGAAAGAATATATGAAAAAAGCTCATGAGACACATATATTGATGGAAGCAGTAGGAGGATACTTAAGAATTGCTTAGATTCTGTTTAGTTCTGATATGCATATGGATGCTTCGTACATTCTAATTATCTTTAGCTATTTATACAATTGCAGGTGAGTCTGCGAAAGTTAATTCAGTAAACCAAAGCCTTATGACGAGCGCGCCAGATCCGTCGAGTTGCATTGCGTTGACTCACGATCTTGTGATATTAAATTCTAAGAGGTCAAACTGAGTAACAAATAGAAATTGAGGTTTGCTCGTTTGCTTCATTTAGGACAATTATTTGCAACAACTGAGTTTTATCAATGGTTCCAAGAAGTCTGGATGATCGTACACAATTTTTCACAACATCAAATCGTGTGTGTAGATTCTTCTTAGAACTTGTCTAGAATCGTTCGTTCGTAGCCATACAGTTTTCACAACGACGTTCTCTGGAGAGAGAGGGAAAGGATATTACTGGAGCTAGTCTTTAGCTGGACCTCTACAGAGTGGCAGGCCGACGAATTTAGTATATATCCATTAATTCAAAATTTTAACTTCATACGTGGAAATCGACGAGAGTGTCCATCATCATTGCTATGATAGTATTATACATCATTTGATAGCATATTTATTATATACTTACTTATAGTCAGCAAACATTTTAGTAGACCGCCTTGAAACGCTTTCACAAGGTCATTTTCTATTTCGTGGCCAACAAACTATAGTAAAGAGAAAAGTCAGTGGTAAATCAGCATGGAATAGTGACAATTGACATTAAATGCTATCTCAAATTGCACCTCCAACTGCTTGTTAAACTGCATCTTAAGCTTTATCTCAAACTGCATCTTAAACTGCATCTCAAACTGCATCTCGAACTGCATCTCAAACTGCATCTTAAACTGCATCTCGAACTGCATCTAGAACTGCATCTAGAACTGCATCTAGAACTGCATCTAGAACTGCATCTAGAACTGCATCTAGAACTGCATCTTAAACTGCATCTCAAACTGTATCTCTTCCTTTACTGCAACATTTGTTTTTGTAACATAATGCACAAAATCTTTATTTCCAGGCAGCTGAATAATTGTAATGATCACAATCTTACATGAAAAAGAACTATGAGACGGAGGTTATTGTTTATTGCCGAGGTGATATAACAGGTGCAAAATCAGTATGATTATGTAAATGCTTAGTGTAAAATACAATTATTAATTGAGAAGACAGTGATGTAACTGACAAGTTCATGGTAAATATAATGCCGTCAGGTTTGTAATGGTTTAGCCTATAAAACATTAACATTGGCATCGCACAAGAGTAAATATTTAAGGATGAAAATCATAGCGTGTTGAAGTGAGAGGGAAAAGTAGAAAAGTATTAAAGTCTTTTACGTTTACCTTCCGATATTCTACGTTTATCAGTCTCAACATCTGGAAACTGTGCTTTGCAAATGTATCCATGTATTTCTTTTCCATTTTTGCACCTTTGACCTCGAGCAGCTGACATAAGGGAAGGGGCATCATACTATGACGTAGTTATAAAATATAGCATGAAAGAACATTAAATTTAGAAATTGCGATTGAAATTCATGCCATGGCACCATTGAACTATACTACCTTTATAGCATCAATGGGATCAGAAAGTACGATCGATGACACTTTCGGTGTAAGCAATGACAAACAGATTTTTATGTAAACTAGCATCTCTCGCCTTAGAATCGGGAATCT
This sequence comes from Carybdea cf. marsupialis auct. non (Linnaeus, 1758), assembly GCA_010016065.2. NCBI lineage: Eukaryota > Metazoa > Cnidaria > Cubozoa > Carybdeida > Carybdeidae > Carybdea > Carybdea cf. marsupialis auct. non (Linnaeus, 1758). Next base: position 4,073 of record JAAAKL020000830.1, on the reverse strand, counting down.
ACTATTAGTGAAAAAATTTACCTGCCCCCAGTGTGGCTTATTGCTTTATTTCCCAAGGTCTCAGAAGTGGTAGGGTAGATCACAATCCTACAGAGTAATTCCCCTTACATGAATTGCACTAATGGGAGTTTATTCAAGTTGAACTATATTCTTGTTATAATAGTAGTAAAGCAAAATTGTTATTTCAATTTCATTATGTCTAACATTTCCAATCTTTCTCTGATATTTTTTTAGGGGGGTGGCAAAATTCACCGCAGTGGCAGCTACCAGGGTGGTGCTACACTTCATTAATAGGGGGCTACGAATACTTCATATTTGATTGCAGCTTTTCAACGTGTCTGTCCGAAGCGGAAAGATATAGAAACGCTTATTTTTGTATGCAGAAGTAGAGACTTACAGACTGTATTTCCTAAGGGATGAGTTGCCAGTGTTATGGCACTGAAGAGCTGTCTTGTTGGGGCTATCTTATGAAAAATTTTGAACGGCCGTCTTTAATATTATGTATCAAAAACAATGAGCCATTAGGTTACGCAGAGATTATTGATCATGGAATTGGAGGTAACCTCTCACCGCTGATAAGGACCTTGCATCGTACTGTGCTTGAGTTTTGTTAAATTCTTCATCTTCGTCTCTTTTTCCCTAATTTGGAGAGCAGAGAAAGGAAAATACATAATCTTAAACTCGCATTTTATGAATTGTACAACAGGGTGGACATTTTTTTTCACTGGAAGAAACAAAATTTCTTGAAAAAGAGTTCAATATGGAATACTACGCGTACAAAACGGAAACCATGATTAACACGGAGCAGACACCATGCATAAAATATTTTTTACAATCTACTGATCGTCATTATTGCTATACGTGTCTCCTTTTTATTCTTCAAAAGAGGATAATTATTCGCACTTTCCTTCTATAGCGAAGATGAGCTCATTACTAATATCTTTTTCTCAAATCAGAGAGGGTATAATCGTTTGTCTTCCAAAAGTCCCACTACTCACATTTCAAGCCTCAACAATAGAACTTTCCTAAACTAGATGGTTTACTATAACGTGGTAGGTCAGTAATCTTACAGCAAACTTGAAAAGGGAAGGGAAATTGGTTAGTGTATTTTTGTTTTTTACATTATGTGTTGGAAGAACCCTATTGCAAAGTTATTCAATTAACAACTTCATCTTGTATCACTCCAGGTTTCTCAAAAGCAATGTCTTTCTAACTATAAGAACTATGTACCTCTAAAAAGGGACATGCGCACATTTGACTCCCAGCTGAGAGCCTGATACAGTATAAAAAATTCTAAAATTGTAGCCTATTATCCAAAATTTACAAAACATACAATTATTACCATTGCAAGCAACATGAGCATGCGCTGGAAGAGCCCTGTTGTTTCATCTTCGATATCGTCTAGAAGATCGGTATCATATCCTGTTTGATATGAAGATAGATAAAAGAGAGAAGATGTTAAGCTACCTAGAAAAGCAATTACCAAATTACAAGTGCACCGGGATCATTTTAGCATCGTTTTACTTCTTTATGCGTATACACGCGGGGCACCTTAGGTTTTACTATGTTACAAGCAAGGAGCCAGTCCAAATTTCAAGAGGACGGCAACGTGTACGTTGATTTGAAGGCGTAGATATTTGGGATGGAATGGGGATATCTTGCACTTTTGCTCCCCTGCTTTCAATATTCTGATAAACTATCTGACAAAATAATATGTGATTGCATACCTTCTTACATTATTACATCGCAAGCTCTGTCTCAAGCACTGCATCTGCCTCAGTGACAAGGAAATTCAGAACATTGACAGTCACCACCTCACTGTTTCCGTGGTGCTCGTTTTACAGGATCATGTTGGCAGAGAATGGTTGATGCCATTTGCTGAAAAGTGTGCTCCATAATGCCCAAGTTCGTAACGTAATTTTTACAATTTCCTTCTGTAATTATTCTTGAATCTAGGTCTCAGAGGAGAGGGCAACGGAGTACTCAGCAGGATTGTCCCAACAGCTTTGTTGCCCAGATTACGAACACCTGTGGGGTGGACTTCTTGGTTTGTTTTGTATGAAGTAATGAAGGGTCGTTGTTCCAACGGCATTAAGATACATGCTGTATGGATATGAGTTTGTAAGGGTTGATTTGATTAGCAACTAAAAAGGTAAGACAATTTCCTTTGATCTGATTATGAGGTGACCTTGTTGTTGAAAATGGTTGTCGTCAGAAAGTGCAGTACATGTGAAAAGGTATTTCGTCAATATTGTATCAGTGCGTGTAGGGAGAAGACTATGGGCGATGGCTTTGGTGGGATTGCGTGCTTGGTAAAATGGTCTATATTTCAAGAGGCCATTATGCGAGTAAACCCTAAGACCAGGAACTTTAGGACGATAAATTTACGTTATTGATATCTGAGCGTTAAATGACCGTTAGTATATGCCCTAAATTTTAAGCTTTTAACGGTTCTTCCCTGAAGTGATAATTTCCGTCAGAAAATGTCCAGTCATTATATATTAAGGCAGAAGAATGCGAGTCGAGACATTTTGGTGTTTCAGACGGTTACCGTCTAATCCAAGAGACAAATGGCCATATATCTACCTGTCAATACAACATTGGAGAAAATTGAGAGACATGGCTTACTTTATAGTATCACTAATATACAGTTAATAAATTATATATTTTAAGTAAATCAAATGGAATATTCACAACCCTAAACTTGATGCAGCTGTGCGATACTTACTGCGCTGATAAATTTCTCTGATCGACTTCAGCTCCTGAAAATAACAAAGATACAACAAGAAGAGTAGGAAGTCAACATGACGATAACAATATCGAAACAACTGATAATGCTCTTATTTAGTGTGATGCCACAGACACCTCAGCCACCAACTGTACAGAAAACGAATTTGCAGAGTGCAAAAATCTTCCGAAATATAATCTTGATCACAGCATTTGCAGTTTGGACAGCTTTAAATTGGCGATGTTGTACGTCTCCCGCTCAATAAAATGGTTCTAATTTGTGCTACACTTATCTGTAATAATCATAACATAGGCCTAATGGAAGAAAATTCTAAAAAAATTTTGATTTGTGCACAAGAAGGCATTGTAGCGAGATGAAGGTGTAGGGTTTGCATCGATTATGACCACACTGAAGTATTGTCAAAAAATATATACGCGGTTGCGACATAGGCGCCAGTCACAACTTGTTGTAAATTAAACGTCACAGCAGATACATGTTATTTACGTGACAGAAGGGTCCATTATGACTTCTCGTATTAAAGAGTATGGTGTCGTTGCCTCACCCTGGGACAAGTAAAGATATTTAGATATTAAGGCTCCGTCATTGAACAGACATGACTCAGCTACGAATGGCAAGGTGCCTTACACTTACCTCGTTGTTTCTGGTACAGAGAATTTCACTGAGAACATCCGGATCTTTGTGAAGTCCCTAGAACAGGAAAGTTGTACATCTATTTTATAAAGTGGATGTCTGATTCAAAAATTGACAATTATTCCGAATAACGGAATATATTATATATGGTTTTTTGCTAAATGCTCATGCAAAGTTTCTGTTATCATTTATGCTGAATTCATTGCATTGAACGAAAGTCCTTTTTTACGGCCTTTTCCATAATACGAATGACGGAAAAGTGGGTTATTTTATTGCACGATTCGCATTTTACTCCTCCCCTCATTACACATATAGTATTCATATTTTTCGGTTATTGTACCAGACCGATTTTTAGGTGTTTATAATGTCCATAAGGAACAAAATTAATTTGAGACTACCTATTAGTTGGTTAGTTCCTGATGTGCCCTCTAAATAATACTGAATTTATAATCATTGGGGTGTCGTCATTTGTGTTTCCATGAGCTGTATTCAATAATGTGGTTGCATGATTATCACGGACAATGCAAACGCGTGGGGAATATGTAAATAATATAATAATAATAATATGTATATCTTTTTTTTAAAAAAGATAATATCGAAACGTCAAAGATATTGTGTATTTTAATGAATATTATGTAACATTTATACGCATAGGAGAATGCTGGCTTTTTGAGTATATATATCAGGGACGTGC
>JAAAKL020000829.1:0-36017 GCA_010016065.2 Carybdea cf. marsupialis auct. non (Linnaeus, 1758) | reverse complement strand
AACTTAAAATGCGTTGCTATTGCAACCTTTAGGATGTTTGTCCCTCTTCAGGCTATATATATATAATATATATATATATATATATATATATATATAAATACATAAATACTCAGGCATCGCTTTCCTCACTACATAGCTTTCCTATCAAACGTCAGAATTTTGCCTTCCATTCTTACGCAACAGCGCTTACTACCGACGTGGTATTTATGGAAACGAACGGGACTGTGTACTTCTTGCTAATAATCTTGCAAGATTTTCTTTCACGGATTTTCTCGAGGTATGCACAAGAAAATACAGAAGAATACCTTTCATTAGTGGTTGTTTAAGTTATAAGTTAACGACAGAGGGTATCAGACTATTGGTAGCCCTACACGGAAAGGTTGAGCAAAATTAACTATTTGGGAATACTTTGAAAATTTCTTCGCATAAACATAAGGTGCATTAATTGGTAGTTAAAAATACATGTGTACGATGTATATTTTAGAATTCATATTCGATACCATGTCAACTTTGCACGATCAGCAATTGCACTATTGGGTCGATTTCGTTGCTATAATATGTTGACAGTGTTCTTGGCTTTGTTTTCGAGGATAAGAGGCCAAAAAAGTTGTAAAGGGAGTTAAAATATTCTCAGAAGAGCATCGAGACCAAAAGGATCGAAAAATTCTTGACAAAAGACGAACAACAAGAGACTGGCGTTATATTCTCTTGCTCTACGAAGCAAGCCTAAAACAGAACATCCTCGTTTATGCCAATAGCCTGAACTTAAGTTACGGAAGCCTGTTCGGATAAGAACCACATGGGTGCCTCCTAACGAGGGTAAGCTCAACACTCTAAGACGGTGTGATAACTATTTGGCTTTCGAAATTACTTTCCACTCGCCTTGTTTGGATAAACGTAACGGGGCTAGAATAACCGTGGTTCGAATAAACGAACGTTCAGTGTATATTTGTGATGTCATCATCTAAAATGGTAAGGTAAGGGCTGTTTTGTTACAGATTGAAACGTTGTCCGCTTCTCAGAGACAACAAAGGCTTGGGCCAATACTTGAAAACTGTCAGAGAAGTTACTTCTAAACAAATAAAATAATTGACATAGAAAGAGAAGGAGAAACAAGATGTTGATGGTGAAGACGATGATTATAACAATAACGTTGGCCGTGGTGGTGATTATGATGATAACGAAAGTGGTTTTGATGATAACGAAGGTTGTTATGATGATAACGAAGGTGGTTATGATGATTATGATGATTATTATGATGACAGCGATGACGAGGATGAAAGTGATGACAAGGATGAGGATGATGGTGATGAGGTTGATGAAGTGGTAATGGTGGTGCTGATGGTGAAGACAAAACCAGGGACCGCTTCGTAGAAGTTATGGTAAAACCGACCAACTGAAATAAGTAGACATAAAAAGTTCCTACTCTAGATTCAGGTCATACCCCTTGCTAACAGGCTGTCTTTGTAAGACGAATTGGACTCGTGACTGTAGATCGGATCAGGGCTGGGGCACCACTTCGTACTTTCTTCAAGACGTGTGAAAACCATACGTTTGAAACATGTTGAAAGGTCTGTTTTAACTTTTTGACCTGGGTTTTTGACATCGTTTGGTTGACGCACTCTAGATTCAACCAGAGTAAATTGTCTGTCAATACCTAAATTCTAAAGAATACGATAATTGGAGAATGTTAAGTGTGGGAAGCAAGCCAGGAAGTATCACTTTTGTAACATTTCCGGATAACTAAAACTTACTCATTTCCAAAGCCTTTATATTTAGCAGACACCCTGTTCTGTTCTAAAAGCCTCTCATTCGTGTCGTGTGGTCATTGCATACCACGTGAGTAATGCAAACCAACGACTGAACACTGCTAGCACAAACGTTAGCCTTCAAATGAACTCGTTTCTTTCTACAGTTACATCATGTAGGCCTAACCCGTGGTTTACTTTAAGGGCTACTACGCATTGCCCCCCTCCCAAAACATATGCTCGGGCTACCTTTTTCAGTTACAGTATTTCAATAAGGAACATTTTGCATCCAGTAACGTATCATTTTGAGCCTTTTTGTGTTATAAAGTTGTTAAAATCTACTAGAAAAACGCCTCACCTTATGATCTATATAGTTAGCAAAATGAAGTCATCACCTAGGGTCAACCCCCCACATCCCCCACATCCCCCCACATATATACACGAAAAATGTTCTGGATAAGCTACTTCCACAAGCGGGTATCAAAGCCTCAACAATATCTATCGATGGCACGTATCACTGAACAATCACGTCCACCACTGTAGGTCAACAACAGTGAAGACGCAAGACCTGGAATGGCCTGTTTCCTGTCTCGTGCAAACGAAGCGGAGACTAAAACCTGGTTAACAAGCCTTTTCATATGTTTGATGTCTTATCCCGTGACTTTGGATAGACGACAGATAGAAGTAAGGGGCAGGAGCAACGCCATCTGACTCCTAAATGTAGATAAGGGATTCTGAGCATACGTCAAGTTCTAAGACTCTTAGGCACGTCGGGATGAAAGGAACCGTACTGACTTAATAAAACATAATTTCATTGTGTAAATATCACTATAGCCACTCCGGTTTCTTTCACATCTACTTGTTACCTGTTCGAAAATGCCACATGAGGGGAAGCAACATAAACAACAGCACTAGATGGGAAATTCTCCACTGCGATTTCACAGGAAGACATGTACCATTCAAAGGAGTGAATCATAGGTGTTGAAGCTAGTATTTTGAGTTGCTGTTTTCGGTGTTTCACAAGGCTATAATTGTTTTTATTGTTGGCTCGCAGACCAGCCCGACATCTTATTTCCAGAATGTTCTTTAGATCTCCCAAACCAAAGCCCTGGTCATAGAAGATAAAATGATATTCTGTATTTAGTTAATACAGGTGTCATTATTTGCATAAGCAGTAACTTGTTATTCGGAACAAGCACTTCTTTAGGGGTTAGAGGGGGGAGGGTTGTGTTGGCTGCTTTTCCCGACATGTGTTGGTACGATGAATGAGTATAAGCCTACCGTCCAAACGTGAACGAGCCCCTTAGATAGCATAGCATAGTAACGTGCCTCAGCCTAAATGTTGTGTATATAAAATAGAAAGGGTAATTCTAATACGCCAAAATGGAAACTATATTTCAGACAACTTTTGGTCTATCTCTGACCTCCTCACGTCTATTGGAGACATCAGTCTGTTACGTTATTCCTTGTGCAGTTGTAATAAACGACACTCATGCTTTCCTTCCCCACAAATTTTGTATTAAAAACTGCATGGCACAAGTATGCTTTCGCTTCAATAACTTAGGCAACTGCCCAGAATACTTTATAAGCATAAACCCAAGATAACTTGCTATTAAGGGAAAGATTTTTGGTTGAAATAGTGTAATTATTAGGGGCTATGGCCCCCCATAATTTCCAAGGTGATTGAAAATTTTTAACAGGGTCTGTAAAGAACATTATGTTATATTACCACAAGAGATGGCAGAAAGTGTAAAGTAATTCCATCTAGAAGTATTAAACTGCCGAACCCTCTGTTCCTGGCAAAGTCCATGGATCATTGAAATCGTTCAGACGAAAATCGGTTCAGCCGCCACCCCATCCCTCAGCCCCACCTCCACCCCTCAATAGACATTTGGTAGTTCCGGCACTACGATGTTTGCAAAGTAAACATGAGAAGTATACGCACGTCAGAAGTAAAAGCGTGCCCTATACTAATTTGGTACAAAACATGTTATGTAGGCTATTATTGTTATTTTGCATTGGTTTGAAAAACAGATTGATATCATTTACCAACTCGTTTGCCTTTTCATAAGTGGAGATAATGTTGCTCACTCAAGAGTTTCTGTGATAGCACGATTTACGTAAGTTTAGTGAAAGAAGACTTATCTCTTTCATAAGCAAAATATTTTATAGGTGGCGTAGTTCTCTGAAAACCTGACCGTAAATATGCTTCTTCTCACAGGAAACTGCAAAAACGACTATTCATTGTCAGAATAAAGTGGTTTCTTGTAAAGAGATTAATTGTTAGTTCTACGGTTCGTGCATCTGATGATGTAACCTTGATAGAAAAGTAGATCAAATCGAGTGTTTTCTCGTCTGGATTGAGTTGGTTTGAATGTAGTTGAACCATATCTGTTTTGTTTAACCCGTTCATTATTTATACTTCGTGTTATAATTTATACAAATCTGTGATAAAACAGTTAAATATTTGGAGGTTAGAGGTACATGTTAACTGCTATTAGTGTAAACATAGCAGTAGCATAAACATGTCATGATATGCTCTTAATTGCTCTTGCTAATTCTGGAATTTTAGATATGCTGACCTCGTAATGTGACACCTTGGGAAACTTTATGATTCAGAGACAACGCCTCGCTTTTAGCTGATGAAAGAGCAGAGGAAAATGAGTTAAAAGAAGACCATTAAAACTATGGGGCAGGTAATCTCTTTCAACAATGCGGTCGTTGATAGTGATATCTCTGTTTGTTCTCTTACTTCGCTTTTCTAAAAATATAAGCAGAAGGCTGTAGTTCTAGAGTTTCATGAGCTAAAATTAGGTATCCGGTGGATAACCTTGCACGAGAGCGTATTGATGAGGGAGACAAAGGCTGAAATGAAAACTGAACTTTGTTGTTCTTTTAGAGAAGATATCTACTTCCGAAGAAGTTGGTCATTATTGAAGAAGTTTTTATTAAGCATATTTGTACTTTACAAGTGTTAGTATCATTACATATTTGTTCAAACCACCAGACTGCTCAGACATATAACTTACGCAAGGGAGGCTTTGACTTGTTTCATCATTTGTAGTGGCACTTGTGTTACCAAAGGCGTATCCAAGGGGGGGGGCACGGGGGAATATACCCCCTTTGAAATATATTATTTTAATTAGTTATTAAATAAGATTTATCTTCTTTTCGTTGAATATACCTTATAAGTCATCGTAGGCTTATTCAATTCATTGATTATTGTACCTCTACCCCCTTTGGAAAATGCTGGATACGCCCCTGTATGTTACCATCGCTTTCGTTCACTAAAGGTGTTCTCTTTGCTAGGAACTCTTTTCTATGGTATCCAGTATTAAGGTAGATAATAACTTAAGGAAATACATAGACATACTGCTACAGGATTTGAACCATTTTGAGGCAGGCCAAATCCTCTCTATACAAGAAACGTACTTTCAAAATTCAGCCAAAACAACCAGGGATATCTAAGAGATTTAGAGTAGCCGATTTTGTTCAGGAGCTAAGGCATCTGTATTACGTCCTTCCTTATTAAAAGTAGGCCTATATGTAGGCAAAACGATAATAGTGTAAGTATCTCTCTCCTACTATAGACCCCTACGTATAAGACGACTGAGCTTGTAAAGGCACACTAGAAATAAACTGAAAAAATCTTTTGGAGAGCTTCCGAACATTTCAAGGACAAGTTAGTGCCAAACATTGTTGAAAGAGTTGTTCTTCGTTTCGAAGTCGTTTCGAAGTCCTCTGGAAAAATTTTAGTGTTTTGTTGTGTAACAACTTCGAATTGACTCATGTTTACGGGGTTTAACAAGTGAACTAGCTGAACAATAAGAATGCAAGAATAGTTCTGTAACTCTTATTACACTCACGACTATTGATGAATTCATATATACGTTATCTTTCAGGCAATCAAGACAAGCGTGTGTAATAGGATTCTAGTTTTCTATTAACAAGGCGAACTTATTCAAATTAAAGGGAGACAACCATCAATGCGAATGCTTAAACCTCAAAATCCTATCTATAGTCTCCTATCTGAGTTGAAGTTTGTCCAACAACGTGATGGAATCATAGAAATTTATGATAAGAGTGTATAAACAAAAAGACAAAACTCCAAATCAGATTGATTTTCTAAATTTGTTTAGCTGTTTTTGTTTTATTTTTGTCGATGGCATACTCATTTTCGAGAGTCGCCAATTGCCCATCCAGGTTGGCGAATGTCCTAAAGTGAGCACATCTATGAGGGTGAGCTCCCGGTATCTTCTCTCACCGATAACCTTTATCCTGGGGCAGTCGGCCTTCTTACCAATGACTTCCGGCGTGTGAGTCCAACGCCTTAACCGCTGGACCATGGTGTTACATTGCAAAGCGTTTAGCTTTCCGCAAGACAGTTTGTTTGGGAAGGCGTAAAATGCTAGAAAGTTAGAGATGTACTCTCCTACAATAAATATGAGATGTACTTTCCTAGAGGGATTTTTGAACCATAGACGTACTTACCTAGAATCAAGTTAGGGTTAGCGTTAGGGTTAGGGTACTAGTATCTACTCTTACAAAGGGATTCTAGGAAACTAAATCTTGGCAAGAAAATTTCTGTAATGGTATAACTTTTCAATTCTAGGATAGTACATCTCCAAAATTCTAGCATTTGATAGCGTCCCAGTTTATTTTCGTTTTTCCTATTCATTCTGCTCAACAATTGGAAGTCAAGCTCGAATATCGAAGTTCGAATGTCGAACAAATGGCGTTCAAATAAGAAAGCATTGCCTTCTGCAGGCTCCCAATCCCACAATTGTCAATCCTTACATCGAGGCACGTGCTTCGTTGGAATGAGTCAAATACAACATCTACATATGACGACGATAGTCAAATACGTTTAACGATATGCTTGGTCTTGATTCAGAGATCACACTCACTTACAAGATTAGCAAGAACTTCTATGTTTGCCTGGAAAATTCATTCAGCCAATTGCATCGTGTAGTAAGCTCTTTCAAGGTAGATTAACAGACCTGCCTGACTTTGTGCTTGGCACCTCTAATCAGCATAAGAAAAAACGCTATGTTGATAGATGTTTACCTTCCTTAATACGTCATTATCACCGTGTGCCGTACTGTTGAACCAGCCACACCAAAACACACAGTAAAGACGATAACAATAAGGATTGCGTAGGTTGTTATTACGTTTTGTGTTTATTTTCATCAATGCTGACCTTCATGTGGAGCCGCTGCTTCGTACTTAGTTTGTTTTTGCATATTTTCATGCGTCACTGTAGCTAGTTACAAGCCTCCTTGCGATGTAAGTTGACCGGTGATACTTTACACGGGGGAGGGGCTCATTGCTCATTGGAGAGGAGACTCTTATCGATTTACTGTTGTGCCTAGAAAGCCCCCTTTCCCTAAAGAATATCTAAAAGTCCGGTGGAACTTGGTTTTAGGTAGTATATAACCTTCTTCTTTTTGATGTATATCAAAGGAGAAATATTTTAATAGTAGTACAAGGCCTTTGTACAAGGCAGCTGTAGTTTGACCAACTTTTTGGCTTCTATGCCACTATTTATGAGAAGAGTTAGAAGTATTAAATTGGATATGTTCTAGGAGACCAACTATTGACGTGTAAAAATATCATTCCTGAATTTGACCCGAAAAACTCCAACAAAATCAAGCATGCGACTGCTTTGTTACATTTATGACTTTAACCCCACATTTTTCCTGTAATAATTCGAAAAGTGAACCCATCAGATTTGGCCTATTGACATAAAACCCTATGAAATGAAACAAATTTTAAGCAAACACCCAAGTCAGCGTTGATAGAAATACAGCATCTGGACATAGCTGACACCTCATTACATCTAACCTGATGTGAAATCCTTCTTTTAGACATTTGGATTCGTCGAGGGATGATTTTTCCACCGTTCTAGCGGATTCTTAATTTTGTCAATTCTGAGTGTTGCCTCTCTTCACTTTTCTTAAAATAACATTGATGTACGACTGACCGATGTATTTTTTATGATCATCATTACGAAAGTTGCATTCATGTCCCAACTAAAATTGGTACGTGATCCCAAATGTTCAGTACATTATGTCCCACTTGTACAGGTGAAATCTTGCATTCCCTTTGTTCACTATTAGTACATGAAAATGGAATAACGTAGCTTTACAGCTAAAAAGGAAAATCGTTTGCTTCTGGTGTTATTATTTTGGATGGACCCTACAAAATCTTCTACTTGGCAAACTATTTGGTTTAGGTTTGGCGTTATTGGTGAGGGAGGTCCAGTTTTACAGGGTTTAATAAAAAACGAAGTGAAATTATATACAAACCAAGAGGGGGTCTTCTGGTGGAATTGCAACGACAAATTTTTCTTTCGGCGGTTCAGAAACCTTTGAGGCCGCATGGATTGCTGGGAAAGGTAGAAATGTTCTTTCTTCTTAATTAGTTACTACGAAACCTACTGCAAGACTTGTAATGTCTGCAATCTGAACAAAGGGGTGTCGATAGGACTCCATCCTATTTCACATCCTAACAACTTCCTCCCTCACTTTCCTTTCCCACATGTTCCCTGCCGACTACGGATACTACGTGATTAGTATTTATTTAGTTTCATGGTCTACGCTTATTACAGCTACGAGAGCGTCCGCTTCAATTTTTACCGTTCAATTTCACAATGGTTCTTTTTACACAAAAGGAGCAGTTATCTTTGTCCTGAAGCCGAAACTACGGAATTCTTAACGTTACTGGATTGTTACTTTGTTAGGTTTCTTCCAGGCTATTACAAAGTAATTTTCTACGGATATCTTTGTCATTGGTGCCCATAATATGAACTGTCACGTCCATGACGATAAGACCTATTTAGAATCCGTGGTGGAAAAGGGTAATCTTCATGATAGTTAAGTGTAACTGATATTTCAATCTATTGTGGTCAGGAGATTACCGTTCCCCTCAGTTAAAATAGTCCTTTTACTTCACTTGGGTGGAACAGTGACATCAGCCTTCCGTGAGTTAGGTTGCGGGCAGTGCTCTTCGCAAGTCAATGATTATCGACAAGGGAAATAGTAGGGCAAAAATAAGTACTTGCTAATCAGTTTCGAAGACCATTCAGTATTTTCTTAATGTGTCCGTATCTTCTCGGAATTTATATACTCGTGACCTCTTTCTCGTCGGTCGTTTAGAGGCATTGAAAAACGAAGCCAGGTCGCTATCTTAAGCATCTGAAAACAAGGCTTCAATGATCTCCCTCATCAGCACTTCTTGTCTATTCTCGCCGCATCCATTTTCTCAAAGTTTCCTTGCTGATTAAAAGCAAGACCATTAACACGAGTTAATTGCCACCCCCTTGGATAGTTATTTGTATCTATTAAATATGTTGTAAGGTCGCTGTTGCTGTTTTGTTGTTTTTTGTGCTATTAAATTAATTTGAGATTGTGTAGTGCAAAAGACGAAGAAGAGCGCTCTCAAACCAGCTCAAACAGAACCTGATCTTTGGGGATCTCGGAGTATGCCCCCTGGAGAACTATGATGAAATACTTTATTTCCTCTCTCTGAAACGAAGACTAACTTACAAGTGCTGCCCTCTAACCCTCAGGACTACAAACCATTTTTATAAGAACAACTCATAAGAAGAGGAGCTTGCAGTTTGCCAAAAATTTAAAAACAGCCCAACGATGCTTCCTCTGCTGAGGTCTTCAAAATATAAAAATTGGCAAGTGTACTACCACATGCATCTTAAAGCTCTATTCGCATACCTCCCTCGCGTTCTCACTACATTTGAAATATCAACTGAGGAAAATTTCACCGAAAAATTGAGCTGTTGAGTGCCTTGATCGGGCTTTAATCACATGTTTCTTCCTCTGATGTACCATTTAAATGGGCTTAAGTTGACTTTCTTTTTTCGTCATCTAAATATCCTGTCGATTTTTCCCACCAGTTCTATCAATGAGAGAATACGTTCTGTGATTGGCGTTGATAGTTAACAGAAACCAGTAGGACGAGCTTTTGCTTCCTTTTAAAGAACAGCCTCAACCTGAACGTGCAAAAGGTACAGAACAGTTTTCGTGACGAGCAAATGCAACTTAGGAAGGACAACCAGTCGAACTTTGATTACCTTCTTACTTTTGGTACGTAAAGAAGTTGGAGAAAAGGAATATTTTACCTATGTAAGCAAGCACTGACCATAATCAATGAAAGAAAATAGTCAACAATAATTTTGTTATCCAAAAACTTTTTTTTAAAAAACTTATTCTCGTAGGAACACCTGTGAGACGTCGAATTTTCTAATTAAAGTTAGCTGAAAAAGCCTTAAGGGAGTCTTTGATTTCAAATTGCTTTAAGATAGGAATGATGAACGATTGTACCTTTTTCCTAAAAATAAGTGCAATTCACGCTATTTTCTACGGTAGATTTAAAACTCCAGACCTATCTGTAGGGCTACGCCTATCTGTCTACACCGTTTCCAACGCTCATCAATCACTCCTGTATTTCATCAAAACAATCCCGCTATAGCTTCCAAGATAACAAGTTCCCAGCTCAGAACTCTTCATTAGTTCACATTTTAGAAACGGAAATCTAGAGTTGGTAAGAGTATCGATGTCGGTTATTGTTTTTATCGGAAACAATAGAGTTCAATGTCTTCACTTGCTTGGTAATTGCATTAAAACATCTTCGCATTGTCAACGTAACCTAAACAGTCGGATCAAGTTAACTCCAATCAAATTTGAAGAGATCAATAAGATGCTATCACACTGCACTTGAAATGAGTTTAAAAGATTGCAATTTAGCGCTCATTGGACTCTTTACATCTTTCCTTCAATCTCTGGCAGCATTATTGATGGCCAGCAGATGAGAATGTAAAACTCATCTAAAAGTATTCGCTTGACCCAGAGACAACCAAATACCTGAACTAATGTCATAATATCCTCGACCACAACTAATAGAATCGATGACATATAATGTTCTTACTATTCGGAGTTGTAAATAACACAGCCTATAGGTCAGCTTCATAGGTATCATCCTCGTCATAAAAGACGGTTTACTGTGGACAGCAAAGTTGAATATAAACTCTCGGATTATTGCACTACCTTGACTAGTGTAGATGTTATCGATGTGGTCAAAATACAAGATTAGCAATGTTAGAAAATAAATCAATATCTACCGAATGGAAACCACTAGAGTGAAACCTGGCTCTTTGGTTGATGATTGATAGCACTCAAATCGAAAACACTGCAAAGATGTCGAATCAGGCTTGTTGTTATCGACAGTGACTACTTGATGCCATGTACACTTTTTCCTCTTCTCTGGATATTATTTCTATTGACAATAATATCATAAGAGAATGTTTCCTATAAGGTACTTCATAACATTTCTTGGTTGGCCTACACTTTTAGTAGCTTCTGTTGCCATCTTTTCATGAAGAAAGAGACAGGGGTTCTCGTACGATATGGAAAGTGGAGGGACACATATGTTTAGGGTCGGTCATGAAAATGATAGTCATAATGCGGAGACGACGACTATTGACATTCTAACAAATGGTAAATTTGTATGGCCTCATAATTGTCTTGCAAGAGCATTCCAGTCGTAAGAAGAGAGATTATTCATAAATAAAAAGCTGAGTTTTTAACAAGCTGAACCCCAGAAATTTGTATCTACGGTCATCGAGTAGAGGGATCATGGCTCACGGCCACCATGACATTAAAAGTCATGACATGTGATCATTGTTCGTCTTTTTTTTGATAATCGCGAAATCTCAATGATATGGAGGATTTCTCAAGTATTCATGATATGGAACTTGTGTAGGATTCAACTAATACTTGTTTCCAACATTGATAATTAACATCAAAGATTTGTAAGAAAGCCACAAAATCTTGTGGAATTTTGTACCAAAGGACCTTTATGTGCCTGGAAATTCCAGATTATGCTTCATTTATGGCCTTTGTTTTTCCAGGATGGTGCTGAATTGATAACATTCTAGATCGACAATTCCAATCCTTTTCTACTACTTCCAAAGCTACTAACAACAGAGAGATAAATTCTTCCTGCATTCCTTTTCCATGCACTGCGTACAGGCGTAACAATTTAGATTGCACGATCATTTTAAATCATAAATTCAGAAATCATACTATTGGTATCGTTTATTGGTGCTATGTACATGATGTTTTGAAATCCTGGTCTCGATAAAATGAAATTTGATTTATGTTTAATTTTAAGTTTTAGATCCATGACGTTTTTGCCTCAAATCAAATGCAAAATAAATGTCGTACCTTGCACAAGAAGCAAATTTGACATTGTGCAAGCATCCTTACTATTTATGAACGACAGAGAGCCTTGTGGTAGCAAAGGCATCATCACACTCAAAGTTTAAGAATTATATAAATATTTATCAGTCACTGGGGACAGAAATGGCAGCTGCTTGATCGTGGATTCGAAAAAGGTATAAGTAAATTAGAGAGCAGCTATCAGAGGAAGCAATACCATGCCTTAACAAACTGGTAATGTAACAAATGGGTAAGGGCGATCAAAATTGTGTGAGATATGGAATGCTTCGACCTGATTGTTTTTCACCGAGCAAGACTTTCGTCAAATTGCGTTTAGAATATTGTGCTACAAAGTGTCCTCAATAAGAACGCGGGACAAGCAATTAGCTGGGAACGTGATGACGTCACATCAAAATTGTTGGAAATATTAAGACTTGACTCCAAATATGTAAAGGCAACGCTAAAATAGGCTGCGTCGCAAATTACGAGACCTGTACTGTATATAGTGTTTAACCTAGAGGCGTTTAAATTTATAAATTCTCTAGTCAAAACTCTGTTGATATTCCTTGGTTCCTTACGTTAGGAACCGGCATCAAATAATAAGGTTTTGCTAGAGAGATTTAAAACTTTGAAAGCTGATATCACGGTGTTCGAAAAGGGTAACACTTTCAATCTTGGCCATTGACGTTCTTTGAGATTTTTTTCCCATAATACAAAACTTTTCAAAATCGTGACGTCACACTTTCCCAAGCAATTTTATTCCTTGTTGAAATAGGTTCACCAATTTCAAAACCGCCCTCCCCAAAAATTGCCATTTTAAGCCACTGCAATCACAAGTCAACTTATAGTTGAACTAGGTACATTTGACATACTTTGCTCAAGTACAACGGATCTCAAACTGTTATGATTATCTGGGGTCCGGGAAGACTGAGCCTCATATTTATGAAAGAATAAATGATGATTTATGAGTTTAACAATTCTGTTAAGTGCCTTTCGTCATGACTTATTAAACAAGGTTCAGAAACGTTAACTGTAAATGTTCTCATCTAAGATTTCACTTACAGGGCACATGTAAATATGTAAAATGCTGACGTATAGATTTGATTGACCAATTGATAAGGGGTATGCATATGATTTCTGATTACGCGAAGGCTCAGTTGGACCAAATGGTTTATTTCCCGTTGCTCTAAAAGCAATCACATGACAGGGACACATCTCGAGGGCATATATTCACATACTATTGACAGCGGGGCGCAAGACTTTAGATATGTATTCAGTGTTATATGAGCTTGTTAGTGTAATTTTAGCAACTTCAACCTGTGCAGGCCCTAGGGTTAAGATTCAACAATATCTCTTTGTATCCAAAAGATAAGGTCACGTAGCTATCTAATACGCGAGGATGGACTGAGGTACTCAATTATATACCCGATTATTCGATTACCCGATTATTCGATTACGCGGATATCTTAAGAGAACTAAGAGGATATGAATCAGTTCACTTTAAACACATGCAGTTTTAATCCTTAGACGTAGACAAAAACGAGACGCCTGGCAGTGGTTCACTTAAAAATCATAATTCCTTACCGATATCAGATAACTGAAAATCCATGAAGTGCATTGCCAGTATAAGGACAAGATTACAGCATTAAATTCCACAAGGTACTCCTACACGAGCAGTATCGCAAGGCGTTTGTGCAGCGTATGAGTAGATACTCATAAGAGATAGGTTATGAGATGTTCCCAGTCCTGAATCACTTGGCTGTTTGACATATAATTGTCTTGGCGAGGTTTACTGCTTCAAGGTGATCTGGAAATGAGGTTTGTGGAATGACAAAAGCAGAAGTTTAACATGAAGCTTCCTATCCACTAGCTTCATACTCTTCTCTGAATTAAAACTGACAATTCAAAGGCATTACTATATGAAGACTAGGGCATCTACCCCAATAATCTTGCTTGTTTTTCGTTTTCCTACCTTTTGAACGATAACAAAGTAAGCATCAAGAGATATACTTGATTATGGGTGGAGACATGGGTTTGGTGATCAGCATGAAAAATTGCTAGGGCGGATCAGAAATGTTGCTGTTGCTATTCTCGCTCAACATTTATCAGAAGCCCTTCTGAAGTAACAGTGCTTAGAAGATGACCTTTAAAATGTGTAGAAATGGATGGGATGTCCATGGGTGCAGGGTTGGGAGCTGCCATGCCAGTTAGATAAATGCATAATTTTGCAACAATTAAAGAAAAGATCAAAAGGTGCGGAATAGTGTTGCGTTTCCTCAAGGCTTCTTACTTCAGAATTCTTTGTAATTCTTTGTTTAGATTTCTTTGTTTGCCCAAGGGTATAAACAAGCCACTGGTAATTATTTATTTACTGATAATTAGTTATTTATTATTCAAATATTTATTTGAAGTCAACATATTTACGGTCAATATTGTGTCTTAGCAGTAGCTAATGTGCATTATAATAAATGAATGTTATAGAAATAGCCACATCAATTTTTATCTTAAATATAGTTTGTCTTACACTTATCAGGAACAGGTTTCTAGGACATGGACTATCAGCAAGAGCAATGTTTTGCATCTAGTAACACTTTAAGTGAGCCCATCACAATTTGGAGCTTGCAAACTCGACAATGTATTTTATGCACCAGTTAGCATGAAGCAGAATTGTTTGAATTAAACTTAGCCAGCTTAATGTTGATACTAACGTCGTAAGCAATTGTTTTTAAGGGTTGTTATTAAGTTATTTGATCATTGTATATAAACATTACGTATTTAATACATTCTTAATCAGTGGCGTAGCAGAGAGAAATTAAATGCAATCTTCAAATGGTCATTTTCTGTCCTCAAACAAACTTAAAAAATCTTTTTGTTCGCGAATCTTAAATACCACAGTTATCAAGGTTAAGGTTTTAGCGTGTTATCAGTTACGCGGTGAGTTAATACCTTCAAGCTCCTAGAAACTCGCTTAAAGGTCAAGCAAAAGGTCAAGTGAAAGGTCATGCAGCCAACAGCCTGCCAAACCACCGGATTCTCAAATTCATTATATTCTCACGGCAAAAAATGGGAAACGGATATAAAATATACCTCCTTGACGGTATGATTTATTTATGTACGTTCAAGACATAACTTCCTTTTAAGCCTCTTTGAAGAAACTGAAGTCTCTCCACTAATCTTATCATTGAATTCTCAGACTACATAATATCCCTATAAATTGTTTATTAGAGGAAAGCTTAGTCAAAGCTGCAGATTGGTAGCATAACAGGGAATTTTGACGAAAGTTTATATATAAACAGTTTAACGCTGTAGTGACTAGAAGAATGCAAAACTTTCTTGTACAAGGCGATCAGCTCCTCTATGGAAATCCACTCCATCCTTTCAGTTTTCCACAAAGGGCCTACAGATCCTGTAGAAACGATGAAGTAAGCAGATCAAAAGCTGCGAGGGAAATGTGTTGCTGGATTCAGTCAAAAACGGAAGAATGCAACAAGGTTTATTTATGTGACCAAGGTCAGCCCCAGCTGATCAAAGCGCAGATAAACGTTCATAAATTTGATATCTTTTATCGTTGAGAGAAGAAAATAAACAATTGATTTAAAAAATAAAAAATAATTGCTCTTAGAGTTCAAGTCTTTACTCGAGAGTTTCTTGATTTGATTCTCATCCCAAAACAGACCTCAAGGAGCACGTTTATTATCTTTACTACTGATTAGTTCAACATCAGAACATTACGTCCAGCAACTCATGTAGTAGTAGTGACACATATGTTAGTGACAAACACCCTTTGTCTTCTGCTATTGAGACTTGACCACTTTAAGGCCATACCTCCACGGTAAAAAGTAAGACGTTACCCGAAAACACTGAAGCTCTCCAATGGCTTTGGCAAGAAAAAAGGGCTGCGTGGAAGTGCTTCTATGGTCAAGTCACGTGACGCAGAGAGGCTTGTCTTATAAATTAACTAAAGAAGAATGTAAATGTCAAACAGTGGCGTATTGAAGCTAATGCAGCAACTGAAGAAATATTATGTTATCTGTACAGTTCACCTAGCTTTGTTGGTATAGAGGACCTCGCAAATGAGGGGGTCACGGATTCAAATCCCGCTGGTAACATGCTCTGCAAAATGTTCAGATTTAAAGGATTTGTATCATAAAGCATTGATAAAGAAGTGAACTTATACATTAGTGAACCGACAAGTAAAGGAATAATAAAAGGAGTTAAAGAATAAAGGAAGTGAGACGATAAGAACTGTTAAATACGAGACAAGCTGAACTGATAAATTGAGATCATCAATAACGTACGGTTTGAAGAAGGGGATATTGTTAATTTTCTCAACATAAAAAGTGATACTTTTAAGGTGCAGGGCAGAAAGACCTACCTTATACTTTATCTTTAATTTCTTATCAACACAGTTATGTGCGCTAGAACTATCGAGTAAATATAATCCCATCTTTCCAGACCATTTGGCGCGACAAGCGAGCGACCAAAAGTAGTATCTATTGAACTCTTTATTAAAGATGTATAACAAAGCTCAAGTCTGTATAATGTCACCACTTCAAGACAAAGGCTAAGAGAATATGAAAGATAAAATTCCATTATCCAGATATGATACTAATGTGTTAAGATTGTTTGTGTTGTGTTACTTAAAGGCTTCCTTTAACGAAGCACTGATCCATTATCATTCGTCAGCCTAGCTACCATTCTTCTGTGTTTTATAAGGTTTCTTTCGCACTTAAGCTGCAACTGCACGAGTTTAATCATTGTAACTGCATGTATTAGTTTAAAAGCAAGCTGCATACGTATTGGCCGTATCTGTAATGGAAGGTAGGGACTGATTCTTGACCTTTGAAAACTAGTTCTCACAAATTTTTGAGAGATATTTCTTTTTTTATGGTTGCTTTAAAAAGTTTATGCTATTAACTTTCCAGTTGCATTGTCGTATGGCATGGAGAGAGATTGCAGGCTAAACGTGTAGTCCAACAGTTGTGTCATAAAGTGTGGTTGTAAAATTGTGGGAATTTGAGGTAATGGTAGGCCTATTATCATTTTTGTTATTTGTATTATTATTGATAATATTATTTTTAATTATTTTCATTCCATGAACATAATATGGTTTTATAAGCAACTATATTTCTAGTTTGATTTGTTATGTCACTTCAAACCAATGACATATTTTCTCTCGCAAAATAGATCAGAAAAGTTGCTAAAAAATGTGTGTGACAAAATTAAACTTGATTGAGAGGTTGTTAGTCAATAATATGAAAGAACTCTTTATAATCATAAACATGACTTTTGAATATCCTTTTTTCTGATAAGCTGTTCAATATATCGACAGGCAATAAAGAATAACACTGCAAAAGGAAACCATATTTCGGACAACGTTTCGTCAATTTCTGACTTCCTCAGGTCTATTTGAAATACTACTAGATAAAAATATTGCCCGTCCGAAATGTAGTTTCCTTTTTTACCGTGTTATTCTCTATAGGAAATTTTATTAAAATGATGAAGAAAACGATTTCTTTACAAATCACAGTGGTAACCTGTGTGGTTAAAAGAATCAATAAAATATATCGTAGACACAGATCATATGACAAACTAATTGTCTCACACTGTATGATGTAATTAGAACCTAGACTCTGCTATGAAATAGCCCAGAGCCCACGCTGGCTCTCGACGGCAATGTTAAGTACTATTTGGTAATGTCCGCATCATTTAGCCAACAAGTACCGGTATACTCCTCGATTTTAAAATTTCGACCCCTTCAATGTTTTCATACTTTCATATATGATGCTAGGTTTTCTTGAAAAGTCATATTAGAATAAGAAGTTAAGCCTAAGCACCTTTTTGCGCAATGTTTGGATACTTACTTATGGCGAACTATCATCTGTCTGTTCGAGCGATGATGGCAGGCCATACTGCTCTGTCAGTCATAGCAGTCTCCAGTTCTGCCACATCAAGTCCTTTGTCCTTTCTAAGTGAGTTGATGTTGGTGTTCTGCCCCGTTTCAATATTTGGATTCATTTCTTTTAAGATTGCTTATTTACTCTCGTAAATCAAACGTACCTCGTTCTGATTTACACAACAAGTTGTCAGTAATAAAAGTGGCTTGTACCTGCTTCGACACTCAGATTTTGCAGCTTTTATCATAGAGAGCATGTAAAGTCATATGTTCCTATGACTGTACCCACGGAACTGACACTTGCCATCGAATTTCAAAGCAGACTCGCATTTGAGCTCCTCAAACGGAATGCAATTATTCAAAGTTACTTCAAAGTACATGGATTCCGCATTTTCTGTCATTCATTACAGCATAATTCGTGTTGATGTTTTAAACTGAGAAGTATTGCAGTTAGAAAACAACTTTATTGTCGAAGGAAATGTATACGTTTAGTCTTAGTTACAAGTAAAAGCCCACGAGATTTTTAGTGCAAAACCTAGAGCAGAAAGGAAGTGACTGTTAAATATATTCATACGGAGAAGGTTCATTGAGAAAGGCATACTTTATCCTAGGTAAGGTAAAAGTACCCCACAAGACCCCCGCCACTGTACACACACACACACACACACAAACAAAACAACAACAAAACAAACAAAAAAACAAAACAAAAAACAAACAAAGCAAACAAACAAACGAACAAAACAAACAAACAAAGCAAACAAACAAACGAACAAAACAAACAAACAAAACAAACAAACACATACTTATACATCTAATCATTTTTCTTGCAATCCAGTTAATCAATCAGAAAGCACTTTAGATACCAAAATGAATACAGAGTATTTTGACCAAAGATCTTGAAAGTATGATATTTAGTAAAGCAGAAAGATACATCACTTCTGCGTTTGAAGGTTTGTTAAATAGCGTCTAATTCTTTCATTCTCAAACTCTCCATCTTTTTGGACCCGTCTTATCAATTTCTTGGATATTATTACCACCCTCCTTTTCTCTTCTCGCGTATTTCCTTAATACCAGAAAATTTTTATAATACCTCACTATAAATAAACAAAGTTTGTTACAATCCCTGCGATCTACATTTCACCCAAAATTATCCTTTCCCCCTTTTCGGAACTGGATGCTCAATCTTAACCCCTTCGTGACCAACAAAGGGATCGATTTATTTCCTTTAGAAGTATTACATTGATGTGGGCCATGACTTGTCGACATTGCATATGCTTTTTAGAACAAGTATCGTATATGGAAGAAATCCTGAAGGATCATAATCTCTATTCTGGGAACTTTAATCGACTGTATCACTCGGAAGTGATAATAGCGAGGAGCAACCATAGAAAATTGAGTGCAGACATCGCAAAGCGTCTTCATTTAATCTGAAGATTATTCATCATGGCGCAAATACGATTACATCGTTTCATCTCAGAAAAATGCTAGGTCTACATTCTCACTTTAATCCCTAGTTGATCCCACGTATTTTATCTAAAGGGAGCATATTTTGAGTCGGTGGCATTGAAGATTTGTTTATCTTCCAATGATATTTGGGTCCCATTAGTTTAAAATGTTGGTGAAGAAATTAAATTTTTTGTAATCTTATCGTACACAATAGGTCAAAGGGAATTAATTAGTGGCTGGTGAGCTTTTCATTGGTTTGGCTCAAATAAGGAATGAAAAGAAGTGTAAACATATAAAAAGCAATTTCGAGCCTTAATTGATACTGTTTGTATTACGAGCAATGGTTTGATTTGGTTTTAAGGGATTCCATCCAAGGAAAGAAAAGTTGCCGACCCCACAGTGGATACTCTTTCGTTATTGTCGGTCTACTTTTTAAAATATATCCCTGAAGAAATCACACGAGCATTAAAGCTTAAGTGTAGCAAATAGTGGAATAGGATATCAGGTACACCATCGATTAAATAAACCTGGTTTAATCTGACTTTGGATTCAAGTAGAGAATTAGGTAATTATCACCTGATTAATTGAATGATGATTTGACCCTTTCTTGCAACTGCAGAGTCCACGCTGCAATATAGGAGCGAGATAAGACAAAGAGACATGACATGGATCCTCACTAAACACTCGAAAGATGTACAAATAGTTACAATTTTACTTGTGAAAGGGGTAGGTGTGGGCACCAATTTGACTCAAATACTGATTTGGAAACATACAGTTAATGGATCTATGTATTTTGGAAATGAGAGTCATGGTTCCATATTCAAATTACAACTTTATCTTTTATTTTTGATTGGCTGCGCAGATTCCCATATCCCAATGGCTCAGCCCCCGTTGGAATGAATAGAATGCATCATGGAAAACGAATGAAATTGAGTAGAAACTGATTGAGTCACGACTGGGAAACGAGCAATATGGCAGTTATTAAGCAGCCACAGCGGTGCATCGAGTGGCCATTTGACAACTAATGCTTCCGAGAAAATCTTTAAGAAATTCCTTAATACATATTAGCAATATTTCTTAATCCGTAGACGGACTTTGTCGAAAAATTTATAACACAGGCAAATTTGGTCCCATCATCCAAAGTCATTCCCCTACTCCAAAACTTTTAGGATACGCAACTCAGGAGACAGAAAGAAGGAAGGAAACCACATGTCAATTTTAGATCACCAGAAAATAGAAACATCTACTTGTTTCCACACACTACAATACTTTCAGATTTCAAAGTGAAATGAAAAGGAAACCAAATTATGGAGAGAAAGGGAACGAGAAGTGTGGAATTGGCTAGAAGATAAAGGGATGATTATACCAACTTCAAAAAGTAAGCTGTTCAAAGACTGAATATCCTACCTTATTTCTTTATAATCTATCCTTATTTAAAAATAGGTGAACTGTACAATTAAGTACGAGACATAGTACTTATTTCTTTATCATACTTATTTCTTTATCATGATCATCATATCAAGTCAAGTAACTGAGGATCAAAATCTGATACTCTATTCTGTTACCCTCTTCTGATAAGGTAATAAATAAACCGACAAGTAATAACGAATAATAAACCAAAAAGGATATAAATATAGTTGAGATATAGTTTCCTTTTTGGCGTATCATACTTTACCCTCTACATATGCCACAATTTGAAGTCCTTCATACAGAAACTAAGCCGACCAAACTGCTTAAAGCGATCTTCTTATATTATGTATATAACCTATATATCTAAGACTCTGTTACAAATTGTAAGCCTTTATAAGAGTTTACCTGTTTTTATGTAAATAAACATAAGCAGTTGTATCGAGGGTTTCACTGATTATTTAGCATCTAAACTATCGCGTTCAGCAAACCTCAACAGACTATTCGACGAACGGTGAAATCCACTGTAACTTTATTGCTTAATCACTACCATGGGTTTGATATTTATTACGATCAATTTAGAAGGGTGCGCGGGGGGAGGGGTTAGGTAGGATTGGCACCCTGCCTTTCTTTATTCAACCAAGAAATATTTAAATTGGCCGATTTGTCCAAACGTATAGCTTTTTGATAGTAGGATGTAATTATTTCATGCATCTTAAGCCAATTTTGTATGGAGTGTTTCAAAATATCTTGGGAGAGGATCCCGAGACCTAATTCTTCAGGCCGTTGATCCCCATCCTTCCCTCGTGGTCTTTACTCATGGCTATCCTCTTTTCTTCATATAATTGTCAAACATTGCTTTGCATTTGATTTCCAGATGCAAAGACCTGGCCACAATGGCCTGATGGGTTTTAATTCTGCATTAATTACTTTATGTAATTTATGCATTTACAGGGTTATTTACTTAGTTAGTTATTTGATTATCAATATGATATGCTTTTTATTTGTATTTTTTTCTTACTGTTTTCCTCCTCTTCGCCAACACAATATTAAAGTATTTCTCTACCCACATTAGGGAGTATCATGACAATAGCCTGTTTTTCATATAAATATAAAGTATTATATGTGTGCAACAGTGTAAATGGAACAACGACCCCGTTTAAATGTCAACTCACATTAAGAGGTTCAGGTTAGTACCAGAACGTTTCGGTACACTATGTTCATCATCAGGTCGAACTTCTTTCCTCCTGGAGCAGTATCCGTAGATAGGATATTTTTTTTCGTACTTTTTCAACCAGGCTAATCTAAGTAGCATCGTATGCCCCAAGACAAAGGAAGTCATGTGCAGTGACGTTTGCCTATACATAAAAAAACAGTCAGCATTGATATGCTCAGAACTGTTGCTGATGTCTACAAGATACTTTGATCCATTCAAGTCGTTGCTGTAAAGTATATCCAAATAGTAACAAATTCATTGATCACAGTATCCCATAAAATAGCATGTTCTGTAGGTTGGGTTTCTGTAGGATTTCAAAAGAATTTTCCATAAGGACTGTCTAATGACACTAACCTACGCAAATAACGAAATTCTCTATTTTACGGCGCTAGCTTACTAATTTGAAGATACTTGCAACACTGCGTATCCTCACTCGGTCAGATGCAACCCATTTTACTGATACTGTAATAACATTTAACTGCACAAAAATCCACTCATCTTCAATTCACTTTAATGCAGCTGTTCAATACAGATGCAGTTTAGCTAACATACCTGTTGTACACTACAACATTTGTCTGAAACCACTGGGTTTTGATTTGGCGAGGCAGCTGACGCAAACTATTTCCAGTGGCTTTTTTCTTTTACGTAGTCAAAGAAGTAAATGATAGAAATGAGTTTCTGAAGCATATCAAGGGGATTTTCTTTAAAGACTGTCTAATGACACTAACCTAGGCACATAACGAAATTCTCTATCTTACGGCGCTAGCTTATTAATTTGAAGATACGTGCAGTACTGCGCATGCGCACTCGGTCAGATGCAACGTATTTTACTGAGACTGTAATAACACTTATTACACCTTGTTAATAGAAGAGTGTTATTTTCTAACGCTGTATTCTGATTGGAGAATATAAGCATAATCATGATTATCATCAGCACATCCCAGATACAACAAGAAGATGGAAGTCTACTACAAGAGATCATTGTTGTGGTGGTGAACAAAATAAGAAAGAGGTGCGAAACTGCAAATCCCTGACGATATTCATCTAAATCGTTCAGCAAAGTTGCTATGCCCAATAAATAGTTATGTATAATTTAATTCACTTAATTGACTGAATACAAGAACCTAAACAGCAGTGTAATAACCATTGCAAGATGAGGTGCTAAGCAATAAATAAACCAATTGGCAAATTGTTATTACTTTTGAAGACTTAGTGTGATCTGCGGAATGACTTCAGAATCGAATGCAGAGGAATTCTTCTCTCAAATGAGCAATAACCGTCAAATACCTTACATCATTCGACTTCAATGTAAAGCACCGCTTGATATAAGAACCCCTGTCTCATGTTCAAAATGAGATGTTAATAGCAATTAAGTCGATGATCAAATGTACCGCCTAAAATTAAAATAATGATTATCTGCTCAATGAGGGGAGACTAACAAAAGAAACCCTCACGGTGCGATGGAGTGAGAACAATGAATCGAGATGAAGTTGTCATTTGGCCATGCTACTCTCATAACTCTTATCCTCTTTAGGAAACTGTTAGACAAAGTCAACTAATACCTCGCTTCAAATGCATACCGGAGATGAAATAAGGAGCATTAACGGTCTTTCTAAAGCAAGTACTTCATGGTGTTGTTGATGTTTCTAATAGCGGACCAGCCCTATATGTATCCAACTCTCCAGCTTTTTAAAGTATATTTTTTTTGCAAGGTTACCCCATGACACACAGAGAAAGTTTGCAAAATGTTTGTCAAGATTTACAGTTGATGTTTGGACAATGATTAGAAACTGACATCAGCTATCTTTCTGTACTTTCAGAAAGACCATGTGGTTGAAACCATCTTGGTTTATCGTCTAGTTGTTACTAGGTGTTGATAAAGCAGTTACGAGTTGTCGCATGTTTAAGGCTTTGGTAATAAGGTAGCCAAGGTTCCTTGGATATATGATAAACATGAAAGGGTTGAAAAATTAACAAGAGACACCAAGGGTCAAAGGGAAGCAGACAGTCATTCTTCGTAAACGTCTTTCAGAGTATGTAACCTGATCAATCAATAATTTTGTATAGATGCTTTCCTTTAGAGCCATTTCAGTATCCCTGACTGTAATACGTTGCTGTGTGCTTAGATGGTAATTGTCAACTTCTAAGGTATCCATGATTATAGATTAAACGTTATTGTCTACTCTTTTCTGATTTGACAGTGCTAACCTCTTTATCTTAATCATAGTCACAGTATCTGACTCGACCAGATCCACGCTTGTCTTTCTATCCTTTTTGTAGGACTATATGGCACGACACAATGTGGCTAGGATAGATGTCAGGTTTTATCCATCCTACAAGCGCCACCTCACATATTTTCCACAAATATGCTACGTACTATTTGTGGATAAGATGGATGAACTTATCAAAGGTTCTCAACAACGGTAGCCACGTTTTATCAGTAATTGTTAAAGCAACTTTGAGTTTTGGTTCTCAACTTCTGTTCCGGCCTATCTCTATCATGATACGTCGTTAAAGCTGGATAAAGTCGCGCAAGGTTCAGGACTATTAATCTATTAAATGTATGGCTTGGTCATAATCAACAATAGGCCTATACAGCGATGTATTTAACCTCGACATCATTAAACCAACCGACCTCCGTACAGCAATGCAAACGACCAACAACATGACTGACTCACAAGTAAAAACGCGTGGGATTGACGTCATAACCTCGTAGTCGTGACATAGCCTCGTAATGTTTGGCACATGATCTGAATTCTAACACAGTTTTCCAAACAGCACTAAAACAGTGTCTATACTCTCTGTCCGTACATTCATATTAGTCTGTTCAGATCATACGGTAACCATTCAACATTTTCTATTGAATAAACGAGGGACTTGTGGTTGTTCCCATATTTAATAATATGCGGTAGTCATGAAAGAGTAAGAATGATCTTTTAGCATACAGTTAGGGTTACAAATGTTATTCAACGGCTGTAATTACCCTCCCAATGTTAATTTTGAAAACTTGACGACAAGAGAGTGGAAAAAATTTAAGTTTTTAATAACAAGCGGTCGGTGGCTCCAAGAATGAATATCGTATATTTTAGTTCTGCTGTTGGTTTGTATAAATTATCTTTTTAAATATAATTACACAGTCTCATCATATCTGTATGAGAATAAATGTTCTATGTTCTAGAGGATGATAAAATTTTTATTAGGACAGGAAAACACCATATCTTTCCTTTTAATGTTTGGCATGGGATTAGATGAGGTTGAAGCAAGTTCAAATGTATACAAGTAAAATGGGTTTGCACTAAATCTTTATCATTTTGTGTATAAAATCGATGATCGCTTCTTATCACAAGACCTGCTACCCACTTTCTTTTGTGTTGGTTAACAATTTTTCCTCAGGTCAAGCGATGACAAAAATTGTAGTAAGTTCTACTACGCTTCTTTCAGTCTGCAAATCGTAACCTCCTGGATGTTTTACTTACAACAAACACACTATGTTTTCCGGTACCGTAATCGCAAGACCAGTTTGTCTTAAAACTTGAGAGCTAGGTCGACATTGCCACTTTAAGATCATGTAAAAGTTGTAAAAGTGATATTGGCATACCACAGGCCAAAGTATCACAAGGGAGTGATCCATGAAGTTGGCTTTTAAAAAGTGTAGGCTACGTGAGAAACAGTACAGACTCTCCACTTTTATCACTGGTAGACATGCTTCTCTTTGACTCTCCTCGGCCTTTTGGCTTAACAGAGTGCTTTACAAGATAAACCTAGACGCCTGTACTGTTATTGTTGCCATGCGAAAGGAAAGGCAACTGGGCAATACTTGCTTGAGTGATATGACCCCTGTTAGCTGCAGAGTCGGAAACAGTGTAAGTGATGCAAAAATATCAAGTGCTTCCCCGAAATCTAATTTAGTACGGCTTTTGAATCCACTTTCAAGGTTCAACTGATTTGCTGGAGAAGTAAATATTTAACTGAGTTACCTACCCTTCATGTTGTTTCAAACTGAAAATCTTCAGCGTCTCCTACGTGCCTCTCCAAGCAACACGATGTCTTCATTAGAGAACATGGATTGATAATTGATATCGTATTAGGAAATCAATTTAAGATATTAAAAAATGCATTACATCTGGTATCAGAAAGCTGAAACATTGATAATAACCAAAGTACCAAAAATAGTACTTACCTATACAGAGGGTGGCAAATATCTTTGTGAGTGGAACCAAGTCATCCCTTGATCCGAATACACAATTAGGGAAAAATGGAGTCATGGTATACTCAGCAAATGCATATGAGATGCCGGCAATTGAAGCAGGTTTCGCAACGACCACACTTGTCCAAGTAAACATAAAACCAACAAGAGATCCAAATCCTTGCTTTAAATAAGTGTATTCACCCCCAGAGATGGGGATCATTGTTCCAAGTTCAATGTAGCAAATGGAACCAAACATGGCCAGCACTCCACAGCCAACCCAGACTGCTAGTCCCATACCTTCAACATAGACATAGAAATACAAACATGTTACATCTAGCACATGAACGAGGATCGTGCTTAGCTTGACTATTAGATCAAAACCGAAAGGATGCAGGCAAAAGGCTGTTTCATACTGCTACTTGACTCTCTATGTAAAACTTCTGCAGATTCAATAGTTACAGTCCGAGGATTGCCAATTGTTGCAAATGAGGGTCGATGACTTGATCTGGTGTAAAGAACACAAGCCATCTTACAACAATGCTTATAAGGGCCGTGAGAGGCAGAGGGTACTAAGGACAGCGCTCCCTGATGTTTCAAAACATGAGCTCAAAATCCATACGGTTTTTTATTGATGTCAGAGGAAAAGGCAATACACTAAAGTGGTGATAGTATTACTTCGTAAAATTATCATGTCTTAGTACTTCGTGGATATCGTTAAGTTTATTATGCTGTATGAAATAAATAATCCACATCTGAGAAGGATAGATCTTTTAATTTATCTGAATCCGTAATATACGTTTAGTGGTGAACGGCCACTTGCACTCATCATCCAGCTCGAGCTAACGATAAACAAGTCATAGATTAAGTAGCAAATTTTCGGAAACTATTAATATGAAGTCCCTGTCTTAAAAACTAAATTGCTCAACGGGTTCATACTGTTAACTGGTTTTTCTAGACCCTTCCGACAATAACAACCTTGAGTTAAGGGAGTGAATAACCTTTGGCTAACAACTTACAGGGTTGAAGAGTGTCGTAACAAGTAGTTGAGAATAATCCCTTATTGATACAACCTTCTTTGATACACATCTTATTGAAAAACAAGTAAATTGCAAATAATTTATTTATTTATTTATTTATATAATTATTTACAAGCGCAAAAAATTAGATAAGAAGAAGGGGAACCTTTTTCTAATACTCTAAGCGCATCCTGTTGGTAATTGTCGGCCTATATCCAGTTAACAAATAAATAATGGCCTCTTACTAAAAAGAATTAGAAACTGTGAACTCAGTTTTGCTTCCAGGACTTGTTTCAATACCATACTAAATTCGCCTTCGTCGTCTTTTCACCTCCTTCTTTCCTCTCATTGTTCGTAATTTTGTTGGTGTTACATAAATATTCGTAATGTAGAGTAACTTGTTAGTATTTGCCTAAAGATCATAAGAACGTGAAACTCGGAGTAGGAAATTCCAAGTTTAATTGCTTTAGCGATTCTTCTTTCCTATACTGCTCTGCATTTATGCATTGAGAACTCGCGCTGATGGATAATCAACTGGATTAATGTTATACATCTATAGTTACACATTCTATATAACATTGGTAAAAAAGTACTCTAAGTGTCTATTATCAGATTCAATAAGATATAAATTGATGTATTGGAAAACGAGACAAGAAAACTTAAGGAAGAAAAAGAAAGAAACAGACACCTCATCTAGAGAAAGAAAGAGGATAACTTATGTATCGCAAGAAATAACACAGATTATTCAGAGAAAAAAATGGAAGACAATCTATTTAATAATTTGTAACTGGCTAGTAAAAGCCTTTCTTCGACAAATATGTCTTGACGTATAGCAAGAAGGCCAGGCTTCATTGCATCCTCAAAACTTTTCGTTTACTCTCCTTAGAGATACACTTTAAACTAATTTTACAATATAAAATTTCTGAGTATTTAATGTACAAAGATTTTGGAAAATGGATGGAAGGGCTGGAATGAGACTGTATAAAGCAAAAGAGTAAAAGGTGGTATGCGAATACGACGTGGAATTAAATAGGTCAAAACAGTCTTGTATTTATAACAATTTCTTTCTGCCGACACAGTGGCGTAGAACACAATCTGATATGAACTGCTTATAACACTTTTAAATGAAAGGAGGGGCGTGCCCTGTGCAAAATGCTGAACCTGTCGTCTTTGTACATCGCAGTAAATGACGGGTTAAGCATGAGTTGCTGACTTGGAAAATTGCTCTTACTACTAGGATGGCTCCTCTGCTGGGCTACATTTTACGTTAGCTTTCTGACAACAGCCGGTGCATGTTGTTTGAGCTTCTTAGTAAACCGTTGGCTAGTTCGACCTACATTTCCAGCATCACACTGACATTTAGATATATATACAACGTTGCTTAATTTTAGGGCAGGATTTCTAGACCAAAATAATCGGTTATCATGCATACAGCATACTACAACTGGTGTAGTGCGGCGTCATTCTGATCATCCTGGAAGCTCAGTCATTACAGAGAATCGTCTCACCACCTGATCTTTCAACAACATTCTCTCCCACTCTGTTCATAACTATTTGAATTCGACTTTACTTTCGTAGTATCCGGTCTTTCGGAGTATAGGTTACTGACCTAAGAACGCCTCCATTGAACTTCGGCCTCCATTAAATATACATCTCAGCGTTATTGTTCTCTCGTTTTCATCACTAAAAAAATCTAGGTTTGTAATTGAAAATGATTAACTATGTTTTGTTAAGCCACTTGATTCTTCACAGCTTGATTTTACTCAAT
Source organism: Carybdea cf. marsupialis auct. non (Linnaeus, 1758) (assembly GCA_010016065.2). Lineage (NCBI taxonomy): Eukaryota > Metazoa > Cnidaria > Cubozoa > Carybdeida > Carybdeidae > Carybdea > Carybdea cf. marsupialis auct. non (Linnaeus, 1758). Next base: position 7,096 of record JAAAKL020000829.1, on the reverse strand, counting down.
TCTTGTCACAACCTGAGGACAATGCATTGAAGACATTGATGCTTTAGTCGATTATTGTGTTTCTTTTTTGAATGTTTTCAAATGTTTCTCCATGTTGCGCATGTGCACTTTTTTTCCTTTTATGAAAAGGTTTTATTATATTTTATTAACGCAATCTGCATCTTTTAAGGAAACATGAAATAAAAACAGGGTACTCATTTCTTAACTTTAAAGTCTTCTCTGTAATTAAATTCATTATTTGATACAAAAGTGTCTCAAGTAGCCAAGTGTCATTAGATTCATGTTTGTTTTATGAGGAAGAAATGTAACGTAGAAAAAGGAGCAACAAATTCGAGTTAAAATATGCAAAAAGCAAATGCTATATTTCTCTTCATAAAGATTAACTTGATCCAAAACTAAAACATGGGAGAAAAATGTAGAAGAGGTAAATACTGGGAGGGAGATACTGGCTTTATTTTACATGCTCCAGTACCGAATGGCCCAAACACTATGCTGGATATAACATTTTTACCCTTTCTTACGTTCATAACAACCAGTGCTGTTTGTTATCTTATCGGTAAAAACCTATAAGTGAACTCTAGAAACAATTAATATCTTTGCATAGATCTTAAAGGGGTTGTACCTAACCTTCATCAACTCAGTGAGCAATCCTCCATTAACCTTTCTTACAATACTAGGCTCTGCGTTTGTACTCTGCGTCACTGGATTATGTTCAAAATGTACATTCTTCTTCTTCGAACGGTAAAGGTGTTATTTTGAGTGCTTTAAAATGCATGCTATTAGTAAAAAGTCTACCTCGATTTTTAAGACCCGAGAATTTTGAAGGGGTTTTTCTCTTGCATTTTAAAGGGAAAACAACACATACATAACTAAAATCATTTCAAAGTCATCGTGTTATGATATGAACACAAAATAATGGAATTACGACCTGCCTAGGTACACTCTGCGTAAAATACGCCTTGAATTTACAAGGTAAAAGCTGTTGATATTGTGTCTTAGGCTTCGTCCACGGATAAATTTGAAAACGGAACTTTATCTTTTTCGGTTACGCCTCCAGTCCTCACTACACCACTTGTATCCGTAACAAAAGTTTCACGAAAACAAAACTTTTTGAAAACGCTCTCTAGAGTAGAACAGTTTGAAAACGCAACTCTCTTGAATCAGTGTGAACGGGAAACATTTTGTAACCGGAACGTTTTGAAAAAGTTCTCAAGAGTGAAACAATTTGACAACTTTCTTGTATCAGTGTGAATGGGAAACAGTTTATAACCGGAACTTTTTGAATAAGCTGACGTCAGTGTATCACGTGATTTACACTATTTCATATTCCGAAAGTCTCTCTCTGTCATATATAAAGCATGGCGGACAATATGACACTTGCAGTGCTGTTGACAAAATCATCGTAGTTGCTCGCGTATTTTGAGTTGAGTATAGCTATTGTGCAATCGAATTTTGTACATCAACACACAAGGAATGATTCATCAGAATTTATCAATGTCTGTGGATAACTGAAGACCAGCAATACGCTATTAAACGTAGGCTACTAGATAAGACGCTACTTGATTCGACTTGGCAGAACGAATGCTTGGTGGGGCGACTTCGAGAACAAAGTTGTTGTCTCTGAAAAAACAGTAAGATCTTAGAATGTGAAGAGGAAATCTAATGAAGCTTGATGAAGTTTTACTGCCTCATTTTACAGGTGGAAAGAACAGAATGCGATGTCCAGTGGATAAAAGAGATCTACTGGTGAAGGGAGGAGGTCAAAACAGTAGTAAAGTCTGAAACACTTCTAAATTGAAAAGGCATGAAGTGTGGAGGCAGAGAAATAAGCGGGGGGTGGGATGAAAACGTCTCCTTCAATTTATAGCCAGGGTTGTGGAAACAATGACAAATTTTATAAAGTACAAATTACTTTACTCTTTGATTGATATGCTGAAAATGGGGAAAGGCCAAGGTGTGAACACTGTAAAAAAGTTTCTCTTGGATTTCCATAATTTCCATCAAGGTCTGGTAGAATCATCCAAGATTTTAATTGCGGGGGAAGGGGGGGGGGGCTGGAATACGAATGTCTTGGCTGGAAAGTTTTGGAAAAATAAATTTGAGATGTGAGGTGGTTCTGTAAAGTATCAGAGAGCACTCTAGGAAAGTAAGAGGAAGTAGACAAATCCATTCAACGGCTGAATGATACAAAGAAATTCTCATTAACTCTCACAGCTTGTGTAAATTATTTGTAAACTGGCTACAATAGCATAATTTATGACTATTAATGCATCAAGGCTTGGCATAGTAGCTTTGTCACAGAAAATTTTTTAACATTGCTATCACTTCATTGGCTAAGGACTGCATTTAACTAGCTTCGTTGCTATAGAAACTATGTATGGGTACATCAATCGCAGACAAATAAGGTATACAAACTTCAGACGGAAGAAAATTTTACACAACAATTTATGAAAATAGTGAATGTGCCCCCCTAAGATGAGAAAAGAACATTTTCAAAAGATCGTGAATGACCGCATATAACAGGAGGCAATAATAAATCTGATGTTTCAAAGACTACAGGACTAAGTTTAAGGTAAGAAACTTATTGGAAACACAGCTCTAGGGCAGATGAGATGGAATTTAAGTACTTGATGTTGTGAGAAGAGAGGATTTAAAATGACAGCTTTGAGCTGATGAGCTCTACAAGTTGATGAGGGGCTGGGGAGACTTGAAACATTGGTTGATGTCTATTATGAATAACCCTAAATCACAGACGTATTTCGGAGTTAAGACCATCTTGCCCGAAGCTGGATGTATAATCAATGGGCAAGGCCAAACATGTCAGAAAGGAAGCTATCTTTTCAAATAAAAAGTCAAGGGGAAAGGTGGGAGGTTGTATTACCAGTATGCCTGTTGTTTGGAGAAAATGGAACAATGAACAAGGCCTGCACAGGGGTGTCAAAATCACATTGGACGATGGGGGAGCATTTATTCTGGTCATTTGACCAGATTGGGTGTGCCTTTTGAAAACTGTCAAGTATGCCAAGAGGAGGATGAGGGTTCTATTAAAGAACAACGACTCAACTAAGATTACGACAATCAGTTATCGTTGTGGGTAAAGTCTGCTTAGTTAAGAATCTCCCTTGATGTAAATTGTTCGGCTTCTTACAAGGGCGAAGAGAAAATAAAACTGAAAAACCTTTAAAACTGACCAATGCGAAGATATCTGTAAACTCCAAGGTGTCTTCTAACTTAAAGACTTACGGAAAACAATATCAAGAAGCTATAGAACTCAACGTGTTTAATTTGTGGGCTGGAAATTTCCAGATGAATGCTATTGTGCCGTTTTAGTGTGGATGCAGAACATTTTATCCTGAAGTGTGTAGGGTCGCAAACTTTTGTTTCGTTGTCACCCCTAAAGTTGCGTTTTCAAACTTATCCGGCTTACTGAGGACGAGGGCTTAGAGCAATGTTACCAAGTATGCCATTTTCTTTCATAAGAATTTTAATCGGTTGTCCTTCTTTCCAAAGTGCGTTAGTGCTTATCATATCTTACTTTTCTTGTCTATGAAATTAGTTACATTCTTAGGTAGAGCCGCGCACACCACAACCCTTGCAACTGTCTGGCTACTTTTAAAACGTTTTATGTGCTTTTTATTGTTACTCCAAGACAGAGGATTTCCAAGTAGATTAAGACCTGTTTTAACTATTTCCTTTTTGTTTGCTTTACAATAGTGGTATACCAATAACTGTGCTAATGTTCCGACAAGTGGTTGGGGAAGCTGTTCTGGAAAGGTTGAAAATTACTTGTCGTGTCCTCCATTATCTGGCCCTCGATTGACCCAGCCTCGATTAGCCGAGTGGCGTCAGATTATCTATTTTTTATCCGATAGTTTCTCACTGCATATCGGGCCCTGTTACCAATCCACACGAAGGGCTGCCTGATTTTGATGTGGCAACCGACAAAACAAACGCTGAATTGGTAGCGTCATAGCTGGCACTTAACATAACCGTTGAAGAGGCAGATGTTACCGACTGGTTAGAAGCCGACGGCCTGGCATTTGGATGATCATGCATTTTTTGAGCTTGTCAACGGCCAAATCGAAGTCGACGAAGTTGACAGTATCGTATGTCGACGTCGACCTATGTCTAGTAAGCCAAGCGGCAAATGCTCAGCGATTGCCTCATACGTTTGAGAGCCCAACCTGAATCAAACACAAACAATTCCTCCACGTTTGTTCCTTTGCGAGGACTGACAGATTGGAGATTCCATCGTTTTGTCACGTAAACTGTATTTAGTAACATACTTAAACATTCTTAGGAAAAAGCTACGTGAAAACCGATTTGATTTCAAAGACATGAAAATCTTTTATATCACCAAACAAACCTTTTGGCCAAACGAGTGTTGAGTTTTGAGATATTAGAGATTGGTATAAACTTCAATATTTTAATTATTACGTGAAGGATTTGAGCCATTTATCCTATTAAGTAAACGTTTAAAGGCGTCATAATGATGAGATGTATTTGATCTCGCGTTTAATTCAATTGAGTAGTATCATAGTTCACAGTGTAGTAAAAATGTTCGAAAACATTTTTGTTCCTTGCTTCCCTCAATGCTTGCCTAGAGCTAACATGTATTGATTACATGGGCCTTTTTAAAAGCAGAGGCGTGATCACTGAGAAGACAAGGGGGCATTTCCTTCCACTTCTCAAAAACACTAATCTTGTAGTTTGTCCAAATATGACAATAAAACTGTGGTTTGTCTTTATGGGATACGTTTTTGTTAAGTTGACATCATGGGTCTTGTCATTATTTAACTTGTTGTTATTGGAAGGGAGAACTGGATTTGAAAAGAACGCAAGTGTCACAAGGGGTCACCTTTCCTACATCTCCCCGGCTAGTGACCCACCCAGGTTCTTTCGACACGAAAACCAACAGGGCGTACCCAAGAAAAATACACAAACTATATCCTCTGACATTAAATTATGATACCAAACAAACTCAAACAAAACAACCATATTGATGTAAATTACAGAGTCCGGATCGAGTGTTCCTTGATTCAACTAATGTTAAATTGATGTGATAAAAAGCTCATCGACGCTCCATTTCGAATTTGACTCGTTGACACTTTGACTTCGACTTGTCCTTCAATCACGAAGAGATGATATCCTTCCGAGGCTATAGACTAGACCAGGTTATTGAGTCCGGTATGTATCTTGGCGTTAACCCAGCTAAGACACTTTACTTTAAGTGACTCCCTCAGTCGTTAGTCTACCCTTTTCCATGCACACCCTATGTATACATGCTTGTTTCTTTTATGTCCCATATCTTTTCGGGCATACGAACAATTCATCAATAACGTATGACCGCCACGGTATCCAAATTCTCTAAACTCTTACGTCACTAGATTGTTGTATCTGGTTGCATCATTACAGTAAGGAACTATAGTATGGCATTGTTTAGGTTTCTCCTGCATTAGACAGGGTCTCGCAATAACTATGGCTGCAAATTTGCAAGTTATAATCATTGCAAAACAGGATGTGACTTCTTGATAAAGTTCTGTCCCACGCATGTTTTGGAAGGCCAGCCACGCCCCTATTTATTAGCACATCAGAATTCATCATCAGGCTTATACATGCTTAAGGAATGGACTGGTTTATGTTACACTATACTTGGCCTATGGTTGTACGAAGTTGTCGGTGCAATATTAAACCGCAGCTATATTTCAATAATTTCTTGCTAGATGCAACCTGCAACACCTCCACGTTGAACCCTTGTTTGTTAACATCCAACATATTCTGTACAAAACAATCTCAACTTCTTACTATTTTGCAAAATGTAACATGTTATTTCCTGTATTTGGGATTAAATTTCTTTCATGTAACCAACGTTCAAACTCAATATTGTGGTTAGGATTTGTTCAACTCTTAGGTAAGAAAGCCTGAATGTGCTTAAGAAAGCTGTCATTATCATATTCATTCGAGTCACTACGATACGTCAGAAGTGTGTGGGACTAACAGCTCTTTGCAACGTTCTTCCACTGGATACGGTCTTCTGTTGCATCAGCTGGGATTCACGAGTCCTTGACGTCCGCCTCATTTATAGCCTTCCAGCCTTTTCGGTGGCTTGCCACGAGTTGTACTGCCATCAACCTACAGAAACGTACACTTGTTAATCCAAGATGTATTTCTTTGCACATGTCCGAGCCAGCGAAGTCGGTTGTGCCTGAGCACTGTGGACAGGGTTTAATCTTGACCAACTGGAGCAGGGTAAATATGCTGACTCATTCTTTCCTCTTCACACATTACGCATCCACAGGAGCATTCCTCTCCAAGGGCTGTTGGTCTTCACGATGAAAAGCCCAGCATTAAGAGCCATACAACAGAGTGCTCCTACAGCAGGAATTGTAGACCATCCCACGTATTTAAAGAGATGTAGCTGTGCAGGATAGCAAGAGCTGCAGCTTCGAAAACTTACCACAAGTAGAGCATATTCTTATAACTGTAGCCAACTAACAACCACCCCTAGCACAAATTCCATTATCGAGGTACTTGAAACTGTATACCACTTCCAACTTGCTATCACAAAATGCTACTTCAGAAGAAGGTATGACTTCAATAGATCCAACACTCCCTGTGCAACTGGGGCACCTGAGGTCTTGTATCTCAGAAAGACTTTCCAGAATACCTTAGCATGGCTTGTAAATCCAGGGTACACATCCTTGGCGAAAGATAGAATTTCAACCAACAGTTTTCTTAGACATGCCGCATGTGTCTTTTATCGAGCTAACGAAGATATTAAGACCCCTTTCTGAAATGACAATCTTGGCCTTATGTATGTTTATAAGAAAACATGTACTGGAGTAGATTCGTGTAAGACCTTGTAAAAATTCACCATTGCACTAAACTTCATTCCAGGCATGCAGTTGATATAGTAAATGTACTGGAAACAAAATGCAAACAGCAAAAATATTTTTTTAACTCCTGCAGCATTTTAAAATTGCTTCTCACGAGATGTAACAGATTGAAATCAAGGAAGTCCTTTTACAAGGTACCCACCTCGGATCAAAGCTTGGCAGATAGGTGGAGGGCAAAGTGGCTGGGCTGTGTGCCGGAG
>JAAAKL020000828.1:0-36025 GCA_010016065.2 Carybdea cf. marsupialis auct. non (Linnaeus, 1758) | reverse complement strand
CTAGTGTTCCCGGACGGTCACCCATTCCAGTACTACCTAGGCCCAACCTTGCTTAACTTCGGTGATCGGACGAGAACTGGTTCATTCAACGTGGTATGGTCTTGGGCGACAGTGAAGGTGGCTTGGACCTACTGGTTAACAAGATATCCTAGTAAGATAGTTTTTTCTTCTAGGAGTCGTGATGTTTTGATTCAGTGGTATATAATGCTAAGAGATGGAGATCATTCTTGCGTGGACCTACTGCAGGTAAGGCTTTTGTATCATTGTGGTTTGTCCTATTTGTAGTTTACGGGAAAGGTAGGATGTAGAGTTTCAACTGCTCACTTTTTGTATAAACGTTGTTCGGAGAGGAGCTCAGTTTCGAAACAGCAAGTTTATTGCGGACCAAAATGGTCTTCTTCTCGGACTGAGTGACAAGTTAGTCAATTTAAGAGGGATATCAAATTATTGGGGCAACATAAGACTGTGGTGAACTGTGAGAAGCTAAGTAGGAAACCGCTCTCGATCTATTTAGTAAGAAGAGTGTTAAATAGCTATGGCACACGTAGCTACAAGAGAAAAGAAGGCCATTTGCCCTAGCTCTTGCGCTTCGGGTTTAGTTTCTTCATATAAGCTGCCGTAGATAAACCTACTGGCTTAGCCCATCTTGTGCCAGATCGACTCCGATTAAGTGAGCTTATACAGTACTAGATGGCATTAAGCATCGGTCAGATTTGGTTTTATATGATAGCTAAATGATGGAATAGACAAAGGGGAGGATGGGTACTTAGTGATTTAAATTCGCAACAAATTTGCTTAGAAAATGAGCGAAATATATCAACTGCGGCCTTCAGTGTAACGGTGATTTTTCCATTGAGTAGACATAAAACTAGAGGTGTAGCCAGTATAGACCCGAGTACAGATAGAAGTCCCTAGTAAAATTAAAATTTTTCAAAAAGGAGGGAAATACCTCTTGTTTTAATACCCCACTCCCTTGAGGCGTCAACACGGTTTTCCCGATAGAAATAACTTAAGACTAGTAGTCTTGTACTATATACTTAGAAAAAGATATGATAGAAGTTTCTATTTAAAAAGTAAAATGACCTGTGAAGTGCGTAATTGTTTGAGTGTGATTTAACCTCGTCCTGTCCTTACTAAAATTGAACCTAAAGCAAACGCAACGGCAATAATTTTTATCATAACTACATATCCTATGTTTTCTAGCTATAAAGTGGTTTATACAACAATAAATGTGGGAAGCAAGAAATGTCGGAATATCACACTACTGGAAATGATGTACTCAATAGGGGCTTGGGAGCAGAAATTGCAACCCACCCTTTAGGTATTAAGGACATGAGCCAATGAGGAAGAAAGTATCAGGTACTAAGGAATTAAGCTGGACTACTTTTAAAAGTTTACCTATGGTACAAAATGCGAAACTTGCGTCGAGAGACGGATTCATATTGGCTAATCATTTTGCCAGGCACTGGTCACAGCCATGGTCTGAGTTAAGAGAGTCAGTTATAGATCGTACGTGGCAGAGCTTGCAGGACTGAATTGCATTATATTTACTAGTTGTCATAAGCAAGTGCAGTGCAGTATCGTAAATGTTCCTTTGTACTTTGAAGCAAAAGTAATTCCTTAATCCCTAGAATTGGCTTTGCCATCGGCCATCACGTAATTGAAAACATTATTTGTGCCGACAATCACCGAAATGATCTCTTTAGGGGTTTAGCAAAACTGCGTTCTCTGTTTCATCTTAATACTCTGGAAACAGCATCTAGCAACACAAAAAAGGCTGTACTTGGTCGGCTAACGATTTTCATTATAATTTGCGCGTTTTTCAATAACATGAGAGACTGAAAATGTAACACTTACATAAATGCTGTTTTCAATAAATTTGACTATTATTTCCAATCCTACTAATCCTTGACTACTCTGGTTTTTTTAAAACTTGAAACTTCTAACGGTTTTTTCTTAACTTGTAAATATATCCTCTTGTAAAATTATGCCATAAAAGCCAGAACAGACGTTCTTGGTCTTTTGAATATCCCCTTCCTCCTTCCAAATTGCCACTTAAAATCAAGATCAAAATGAGGTGCACAAAAACCCAAACCCGTCAATATAAACCTCACTACTACTTCTTGTTAGGTGGCATGATATATGAAGGCACCCAAGTGTGCTTAATTTCTCAGCAAAAAGTTAAAGACAAACACCAAGGGATGATACTTGATTTAGTCTTTCCACATTTGGCTCTTTATACTTCTTATAGTAATTCGATCTCAGATTTTATACATGTAGATGTATCTATCAGTTAGCGAAAACAAAGCATGCCAACCATTTACATCCTTTCTGAAATAAAAAATTCGTTCAGTTTATTTACATGTTTTATAAAATAATATGGACATTTTGATTACAAACCAATGAAGGCACTCTTATGACAAACATTGTTTCTAGTATTGTTTACTTCTGTTAGCAGCCATGATCGCAATAAATGTCTTGGATGTAGGCATAAACTACGAAAACGACATAGAGAGTCACTAGACAAAATCCAAGCGTTTTGTTAAGCCTGAAACGTGTGAAGATGAATGCCATGAGTGATAAAACCAGGATTATCAGAAGGATGAATCCAAACTTGACGTGTGGAATTAGTCCAATTTCTCCAGCGTCGTACAAGATCTAAGATAGAAAACAACAGCAAATGAGAGCATTAAATGCAACCTGAAATTCTGGTGTATGGAAATATGAACCTTTGTCATGGTGAATGACTAAGTGAAGCAGCTGGCGTCCTTCCAAGTCTATAAGGTTCAGTATGAATATGGCTAACTGAGCAAGGTCCTTCTGACCTCTTTCTGTTTTCTGTGGTGGGGTCTGTCATGGTGACAATGATGTAATGATGGCAAAACAGCAGAACTCTGATGCGATTGGGATGTCCCGAGCTACAAAATCACATCACAGCTAAATGGGATCACTTGGGACACCCCAATATAAGGACAACCTCAAGGCTTAAGGGAGGGAAGACGATGTAAGTTCGAAAGTAGAAGGAGAAGGGGAAGAAAGACCATTCTTCTTGAAAGTTGTTAATGGAGATCAGATCCGTCGATGGTTGGGTCCAGAAACTGAAACAGAGGAGAAATTGTAATGGACAATGTTTGAATTAAAGTCATAGCTTGTAGAGTTGTTTTGAAGTTAGCTGATTATTATAGTGTATGATTTTCGAAAAGCAAACCAAATATGATTTACCTCAAACCACTCAATACTTCTCTATCTTTTCCCTCATGCGCTCCTTTCGCGTTTGCCAAGCTTTGACAGTCTTCATGGATCATGAATCATATAGATTGAGCATAAACACATTCTCACGTTTTAATTTTGGGTTATTGGGTTTCAAAAAAGTTTGTTGTCCGCAAACTGTTATGTCCGATTTTTAGAGTATCGCAAAGTTTGTTCTGTAATCAAGAAAGATGTAAGGAGTTCTAGCCCCCTGTTTTTGTTTTGGAAGGATGCCTAAGAGCAATTCCATCAGTTTTGAGAGTTTGTTCGAAAGTTTTTATATGAAAATTTAGTGCATACTGGTAATAGCTGCATTTAGGAGATGGAAGCTCTGCACGTTAAAAAGGTAAAGTGTTGCTGTGTTGGGAAGACTCGGCTCTGTCTCATCATATCGTGCCAAGTCAGCTTGCAAAAGTATAGGCTTATCCTCTTCTTCCGCTATAATTTACCAAATAGGTTGATTAAGCCTGACGTTAATTTTAAGCCTTCACCAGTTCGTCAGCGTCTGTCTACCATACAGATAGTTAAAGCTTACATGGAAAAAACAGGACCTTACCTGGTCTCTTTTGTTAAGTAGTTTCACTGGTTTCATGCCTCTTATGAGAATACTGATGACGAAAGGGAGGCCAAGTCCCAAGTCAATGTCAAATACATTAGATCCTATGGCATTAGAAACGGCCATGTCACCAAACCCATCCCTGGCAACCAATATAGAACTCAAGGCATCCTAGAAGTTGAAAAGGAATTAAAACGGCATCAGCTAGATTATAGATCATGTCACTAAATATAATTGGACCGAAAATTTCTGCAATTTAGCAATGACCTGTCTACGACTATAATATATGACTTCGCAAGGCTTCACTAAGACATATAAGTAATCCTATCATGTATGTGACCTTAAGTTCTCCAAGTAAGGTTTATGACCATTCATATCTTCTTCATATGGATGACATAACAGGCGTAGGGGCACTTGAGGTATATGCCCACATGACTCACGACTGCTTCCATATATATTTAAGAAACTCAGTATCCTTGACAGTAAATGTGTAATTAAGTTAATAGGAACTCCTCTCCCGGCAATAGAATCAACCATGTACGATTTTGCTCCACCCTCTGCAATGATTTTATCATTATAGGAAGATTATCAGCAAATTAACGTGTGTCTCCCAGGACCAGTACATAGATACATCAAGAAATGGGTAGGAATTCAAATGACTTATACGTACCGGTACACTAGTTCCTATGGCAACAATGACCAGGCCCATCGTAAATCGATCAACTCCTAAAATGCATCCGCAACGTCCAACGAGAGTTACCATAGCAAAGCTTAAGAGAGCGATCCATACAATGGACATTGTAAAGGAAACTAGGTAATACTTTTGCAGTTTTGGCTTAGAGCAATTTGGTATCGTCCAACTGAATAGTAGTACAAATGGAAATGATATAATAAAAAGGAACCAGCCGAGGGCATATCGTGCCCAGTTGTATAAGCAATATTTGGTATCGGGCTTGCTTGGAACTTCGGTCAGCAATGGTGGCATACAAGAGCAAATAATTATGGCTGAATCCTCTTCCTCGCCTTCGTCAGGTGTCTTAGCAGCATTTTCTTTGTAATTAAACATGGAATCCGGTGATTTTCCAGATTCTGTCGAAGATGTTACTCCTTCTGATTTGTGATCAGTACTCACTTTAGGATTAGCATTAGCGTCGGTTTTAATACCATTTTCTATATGCACGGTATCGGTCTTGTCTTCACTGCCAGATTTAGTTAAGACAGGAGGTCTTACATTCTCCTCTGAATCTTTATGCTCCATGTGTGGACTGTCACACCTGCCATGAGCCTATAGAGGAAAGGTACATAGATAGCATAGGACAGCATGTTTGTTGAGAGTATACCAAAGTAACTAAGAGCAATGTAAACATATACATTTTAATAGGCACCTCTAGCGCTACATAACAACCAGTGTTGGTTTCATTTCTATCAATTTCTATTTTATTTTAAATCAGTGGTTCCAGTTAAAACTGTAACATGTCAGTTACTTCCAGATGTGGTCCTTTTTTATTCTAGACATAAGTGAAATATTTACAGTACAAAAAACAGACATGAATGTAAAGAGTTGATTGAAGCACCAAGAATTTGTGAGTTTCCAGAATAATACTAGATTTGGAAAAAAATTGTTTCGTTGCCCCAAGATGTAACACTAGTTCTTGGAACTTCAGTGAGATCTACGGCTTTAAAAGACGTCCCTACACTGTAATTTGTGTGAAATGTGGTATTTCCTTTCCAATATGCAGCATTATGATATCGATAAATTGATGAATGTATTGCTATTCAGACCTATAATCTGTTTTCTTCTTTTCCACAATGTAATACGGTTTTTGCAGAGATCAGCAGGCAAACATCGTTGCAAATAGCAACTTCCGGCAGTTCTCTGTCTTGGCCACGTAGAAGAAAAGAGAAGTGAATTGTCTTTCGTAAGGATGCAAGATCGAAACAGTGGCAGTGGGGCTCAATCTCACAACTCTTTAATCGTGAGACTAACTATGCAACAAAGACTGGAACCCACAGCGATTAGGTCATGGGTCCGACGCATTAACTACACGGCTACGAGACCTCTAAATAAATGATTAAATTAGAAAATACAGCTAATTCAAAAGAGAAGAAAATATAAATAGTAATATATATGATTTGGTTGAAAAACTATTTATCAATGAAATTAAAGATAATGAGAAAAATAAGATTTAAATTGCTAAAATCTAAACTTATGTTAATCCTCAAGTGCGACAGGTGTTAACATTTAAGCTACGTCTACTTACGATATGTGAGATTTGCCCTCTCTTTGTGTGAGAGAAGCGTCTCATATCAGGTGATCCCACTGTGGTATGAGATGACTTTACGCCAGCAAATGCAACCTGCAATAAAAAAGGAATATGCAGTTGACCTTAGTTGTGTATACACATTGTAGAGGAAGAAAATATTACAATAATGAGAATACAGTGGGATATTTCGATTTTGTACCAAATGTAACAGTTTTTACGATGTCTTGCAATTTCACCCTTGAGTGCAAAGATTTTACTGCGATAAAAATTAGCATGAGGAGGGTAGGAGATAGCTCTGTTTGTCAAAGTTAAATTTGCCTGCGTGCTTTTTTCAAAGATGTGTGTTTCAGATTAGAAGAAACAGCTTACATTTTCTCTAAGAACTCATATTGATTGCGAAATATGGAATTGCGACATTTTATTTAGTGTAGACATAAGTTCCCGTAAATATCCAAAATCTACATTTTAAAAATCTGGTTCCTGATTCTTTGAGATTTCTTCTAAAATTTCCTCTAACTTTTTAGACCTTGAGGCTATCTAGTGTTTTCACAACAAAATGATGAGGGAAAACCGTTGATTTTGAACATTTGGCTAAACCTTAAGGCTTGACAGTATTCTTGCTGTATAAAGTTATGAAGGCAGGATTTTTGCAGAGTTCAGTGATAATTTTGTGTACAGGTACAGATACACGTTCTGTAAAATACAGATTCATTCCTGTAAAACACATAAGCCTCTATGATGGAAAGTGATAGGTAGCCTACATATCTTCAATGACAAGGAAAATGACAAAGACATACATGGGGTTTTATTGTTTCTTGGAGCATGCGTCTAACCTGAACATGTCGTACCTATGCCCTATTGTGTTTTTATAGCATGACAAACCGTCTAGGTGTCACGAATGTCATCGTTCCCTTTTCTTGATTTTTAAACGTAGTTTTACAGATGCACACTATATAAAGGCTCGTGCAAAGCGTTAGTGCGTCTTGTGGCCTCGTTCTTCAACACAAGAGTTGCCATTTTAAAGGAAGTAACACCCAACAAATTTACTGAGCTGTTCATGTTGATACCAGATGATATACTTGAAATGGCAAAGCTGGTGAAAATACAGACCACACTTCGATGTACAGATAAATAGAGGAAGCAGATGTTAAACTCTTTGAATAACTTGTAAGCTTCTCTATCAAGTGTAAGAAATTCAATAAAAACCAATCCAATATTTAAAAAGCGCATAGTAAACCAGTTTATTCTTGAGCCATTGTTATCACTTAGATCATAAATGTTACGAATCAAGTCACAATATTGTTGCAGGAAGGTAATCCGTGAAAGCATAACCTCATAACTGTCTAGTATTACTAATTGGCCTTTTCCGTTTACGCCTAGTATTGTGAAGCGTATTAAAGAATTACACAAACATAGGTCTCTGAGACAAGTACGCATATGAAAGGGACACGGGGGTACCCTATTGGGTTTTGACATCTTACTTGGCCCCACCCTTATAACGTTAAAAGTGATGGACCGTCCTAAGGACAGCTAACTTTGGATTATCCACTACCATATTTACGCATGCCCAGCTCCCTTTCCCTTATGTGACAACCAATTACGTTTTATATCAAGTCTCACGACTATATGACATCAGTATATAGTTCAGGTGCCATCCCTCTTAAAATACGGGATAGCTATGTAGTTCAGAGGTCAACGGACTATGGTCCGCGAGATCACTTCATCTGGACCTCATCCTCACTCTTATGTCGGGGAGGGGGGGGGGGGATACTAAGATTAGGTAAAATATTCGATTTTGTAACACTTCTACAATACACAATGACAAGCCAGGGCGAAATATGGTAGCACGCATTGTACAGTCGCCCCCGACAATTTTGCTTCAAAAATAAAAATAGTTAGATTATACATAAGAATGTACCAGAAGTAGCTGGTAAAGGCGATCCAATTTCATTAGGATCATTTACTTATTTTTTTAAGTTAACAGCAATTTCAAGATCCATCTTTGTATTGGATAAAGTATTCGACCCTAAAAACAAGTTATAGCTGAAGCCTCCAATACCAAATGAGCAGTACCTAACAGATGGGCCCTGTTGCTTTTAATGAATGATTAGTGCGATAATCAATTCATTAATTCTGTGCATGAAAACATCAGGAAATCATTAATGACGACCAGATGCAGGTTTCCCTACTTCACTGATTGAAATTGACACATCACGAGCTACTTCCGATGTAAACTGATTGAAACTTCTATTTTGCACAAAATAGGTCGATAAAAGTTTTCTAATTTGATCTGCAATGACTGTGATTACAGAGATGGCCCGTAAACAGTAAGGAATCAATGATATTCGAGAAACTAAATCTTCCACAGATTTTAGGGAATGTTTTATACGTTTTATCATCATTTCAAGAGGCTGAAAATGATTGCGTATCCATTTCTACAACATCAAATCATATATTTGTTTCCAAGTGAAGGCAGTAATGCGTACGTTATCTGGTCCCTCTGATTTGACGTCTTCTTGAGGCCTTCTGTCGCTTTTTGGCGTATCAGTACCATCAATGTATGGAGCAGCAGGATTTCCATTCTCACGAGGGTAGATGCTTTTCTTTCTGGAAGGGAGAGAAAAAGAATAAATGATGAAATAAAACAATCAAATCTGTGTAATTTGATTTGTGTAATCAAGTTTTTGTCTTACAACCATTTTGTATTTCCCTCCTTCTGCCTATGGTTGGCTGATGGCTAGGTATTTGTTTGTATTTACACCAACGAAAGCCATTACATAGCTCATTAAGACTGAATGGCACATGTTTTGGAGGAAAATCGAGTTAACACTTTACGATAGGGAGTAGAAAAACCATCACGTCAACTTTTACCAAAATATTGATCGGAGAGATGCCCTTCAGCTGTGATAAAGAGTTGATTTGCAAACCAATGCCTTCAGCTATTGTTTCGCAGTTTCAATTTGTGTCCACTGCATGGGTGACGATCACCTTAATAATGTGAAAGCAGGACATGCAGAAAAGTTAGTTGCACATATCTCTCATAAGAAATTTCAATATTGGTGTCTCCTTGTTTGCTTCCGTAGTCATCTGACAATTTATTGCGGCGCGTTAAAAACCTACAAGGCCATGCAAAAGCTGTCGGAACACCAACAGAAATAAAATATGTAAAATTTTACCAGCTTGGTACGATAGAACAAAATCAGCACAGTTCTCCCAAATTGGGGATGGGGGAGGAGGAGCAAGTCATTTAGAGTTCTCTTTTTTTATAAAGAAAGGAATGAATTGCACTGTGCTTTTATCAATCGGCATGCAATGTTAGCAGACGTCAATTGAATCTGATCCTGCGTCCCTTCTTCCAGTACCTGTTTCTTTTTTAGCAGCCATAGTGCAAGTTAATGATGTTGTAAATATACTTTTTGAAGTATATGTTCTACATATTAGAAGACTATATTATTATTTTTTTAAAGGTGTGACATCATATATGCGCAGTCCGTGGCAAAATTTCGACTTTTTAAGGCTCGGATTTAGAGCGGACTCAATAAGCCCAGCAATAAAACAATGAGATACGTGGTATACTCCAGTAGTTTCTGATAGAATAGAATTTTAAATGTGTACCATGCTGCTGTAAGAGTTCCCCCCCCCCCTTTCCTCTTCCTCCCCCGTACTTTTAAGATATAGAGATGAACATGAAAGCGGAATAAAATGTACGTAAATAAGCACCTGTTACAAATATTAGTAAGAATTCTATAACAAGCAATTGGAGATCATTTGGTACTTAAGCTGAACAATTCTTGTAAATAGATCCACGTGAGATATTGAAGAGCTTTTAGTTAATTAGATTGGCACAGCACCAATTACAAAATATTCCATACAATGTTATCCATTAACAGTACTTCCTACTTTATAGCAAGTTAGCAACGGTTGTAAACTCACGCTCTTAGCAACATTAAATGGAAATCATAATAGGAAGTTCCTAGTGATTTAAACTACGTTCAATTACAATATTTTCATGCTATGACAAAGTGCCTAATTTCTTTGCAATCTATTGACTTTCATCTCCAGCTGCCCTTTAATAACAAAGGCCAATTACTTTAAAAACTCCTTATACTGTGCGTGTTTATGTTCATGTAAAATAAACTTCATTATGTAATAAATAGATTGACCTGACCTACCCGCATTTCGCAAGAAGATCCATTAGCTGCGGATTGAATTTCATGAGGACAATATATGAGAAGTAAAGAACTAACATGATTATACTTTCATAAAGTTCGAATTGTGTATCCCAGGCAAAGATTATAAAACAAGCGATTGATAGGGTGTAGAACAGAGAGTCTCTTGCTAATGGTCTCCAGTCAAGGTGAAGAACCTTCCCTGCAAATGCTGCCGAGAGCGCTACAATTCCAAGTAGATTAAAGACAGCACTCCTACAAGGAAAAGTGTAAATAGAATAGACTTAAAAACATTAAAATGAGGTTTATGCAGTACAAAATTGTGCGTTTTAAATATTATATAGTAACCTTAGCCTAATGATAAGTTTCTGAAAACCCTGATTCCCGAAAGATCCCCCCCTTAAACACAAAAAGAGGCTCGTTTCTGTATAAATGGCTATTACTCCCGTCAACCAAAAAGTCCAATCTTTGTCTATGTGGTCATAGTAAAACTTTCGACTATCCCCTGGGGAAAAGCGATGCAGTTATTGCAAATCCCTTAAATTCCCATAAAATTGGAGTTATGATTGAAGTGGGAGAGTGTATGAAAGATTCTGTTCGGGAATAGTTCCCTTTGTCAGTAGTACCAGCCTTGTCATCAGTATATAGAACATGGTGGATTTTTTATGCGGTAATATATACCTCCAGCATTTACACATCGTTGTCGTACATAATAAAATGAAAAATACCTTATCGGTCATAAAACCCGGCTGAAAACCCCTGAATCCCAAGTTTACATCAAATGCTCAACTTTCCAAGATCATTTTTGCCAAGTTCTGGTTAACTCCTGTCATCTATTAAACTACACTCTTGTGTCTGAGTATAAGGTTTCCAAGATTTAGGTTTGATTCTCTGAAAACAAGGAGGCGGGTAAGAAGACCATTTCTCAAGTTGTCTTGCCTCGATAGTTGTGTTTCAGAAACAGCTGGTAACCTTTTCCAAAAAAGCTTTAAAAGAGAGTTCAGAGATCAAATTTCGAATATACAAAAAGCCCAGAAATTTTACCCTTCTCCTGCAATAATTCAATATTGCGTATATAACCATAGAATCAATTTATAGTACCAAGACACGATATTCGACAATTGTTATCAGAAAGAGCTCGCTTTTAGATAACTTAAATTCTTTGATTTACGGAAGAGTAATAACCGGTGTTTTCTGTATTACGATTTGGTAGTCAGCTCGAAAGAACGTTTCCCTTAGGTAGGTTTGCAGTATCTAACGTAAGAGAGATAGCTTACCAAAAAAAGCAAACAAACATACAAGGCTAAAAAATGAAAGTAAAAAAACCGAGAGCTCTCCTTAAAATAACCCCCATCCCCCCAATAAATATGTGCAAACTAATACAGGTGAAGCATTTACGATGCTTTCCTCCGTAAGGCATCCACTTTTTTCAGGCGTGAACTTGAAGTATTTGCTGACTTCAAAGCCAGCATTCACCATGTCCTATTAGAAACAGTCTACAGTTGAAAATACGTTTCGTTCCAAGCTGTTCTTACCCAACTATAGTTCCAACTCCTACATCACTCTCTACTGTGACGCCTGCAATGGATGTGAAAAGCTCCGGTGCAGATGATCCGGCTGCCATAAATGTTGCGCCTGCCACATCTTCTGACAAGTCAAGCCTCTCGCTTATCACTTCCAGTGATGGAACAAAGAAGTCATCGCATACTATTGCTAAAGCTAGAAGAAGGCAAAAGAAAAGCCCAATTAAAAATTGAGTTCCCAAGGACCGAACCGAAAATACGTAGGGGTGCTAGGTATTGGAAGGGGCTATTGTTGAAAATTCAGGTCACATTAGTTGTACACTGTGTGTAAGCACGGATAAATGGGTCACGTAACATTTTCAAATTTGTAAGCTTGGCCAAACTTATTGATAACAAAATTCAAAAACGAATTCTTTATGAGCAGCACAACTGTCTAGCTTAAACTGATCAAATTCAGTACCTTCTAAGTCTGGGATGCCATTTCGATTCAAAGACATTAAGTCTTTATGATGTGAGAGACATAGTGGCCTGCCTACCTTAATTCCTCTAATAAACCTAATAAACAAAGTTTTAGGTGAGTTGTTTGTTAGGGGGCGGTGATTATCGGAGGGCGGCGTTTATCAGAGGGCGGTGTTTATTACAAATAAGTTATTACGTAGACTACTGATGTTTCAAGAAACGTAACAAAAGAAATTGTATGATAAATGCAAACATTACAAGTAAATATAATTTCGCACAATGTAACCTTCATTAGTTCTTGTAGTATGTGAAATTTTAAAATTTGGTCTGTTTTCTAATAAACGCCCCTTTACATGATGAGGCATTTATTGGAAGGCAGGAGTTTATTTGAAAGTGTTGGGCTGGACGTGCGGCGTTTATCAGAGGACGTCGTTTATTAGAGGAAATACGGTATATATTTTCCTGATCAGACTTTCTCTAAGATTGCTGATAGCTATCATTGTTCAAACTTTTTGTGAAACCGGTGCATCGCTGCAAATATCTTTGCGGGAAATTAGTCGCCTTTAAACGTTCCTCTATCTACGTTTTAAATGTACACGTATCAAGAATGCCAATAAAACGGCCATTGTAAGTAGAATGAAAAAGAACTGTAAAATTTGAGCAACATAAGTCAGAAATGAGCAATGTGAGAAATCAGTATTGTAACCAGGATATTAAGCGGTTTATAACTCCTCTCTTTCATACAGAAAGAGGACAGCTACTTACCCACGAATACTATTAAAATGAGTAAAACATAACCAACGACCCATCCATAAGCACTGCCGGGCGTTTTCCACTGCGAAGGATCAAGACTGTAATTTCTTGCATGTCCTATTTCGAAATCACATTTTTCCCATTCCACAGTGCTGAGCAATTTTCTCGTTGAGGCTTTAGTGTTCCATACTTTATCTGGTACAGAAAGAATTAAAATTGATCAATTAGATGAATACAGGAGGCAGTGGCAATGAGTCATTACTAAGTTATAGGGGAGAAAAATGATGGCTTATCAAAATTGAGGTAACAATAGTGTAAGGTTTTAAGCTGTTTCATAACTTTTATGTTCTGGAAAGGCAGAATATTGAAATTATTAATTTTGACAAAATTCTTGATAAATAGAATATCATTCATGGGCCTGATTCCTAGTTTTCTCAGGCATCTTTCAAAATCTATTTGTTGTGTTGTAAATATTTTTATCGGGTTTGCAATAACACTTGCTTTAGTATTAATAGTATATTCAATTTTACTCGTGCAGTTTCTACATGCGTCTGTGCTGCAAGGCTGTCGATACATACTGTTTGTGTATTTATAGAAGCATTGTCATAATTATTTTTACATCTTTTTGAATTGGTAGTAAGTGCCATGTCATGTTTTAATAAAGTTGCTAAGGAACAACAATAAAACATTAGCTTGATGTGAGCTTTGCGTGGCAATGGATTTTCGGAAAAGGGTACGGAGTGGAAGAAATGCGTTTTCGACGATATTGTGCCCAACATTTGCCTGAATAAAGAGTCCAATTAAGAGTCGCGCCAAAGTTCACAGGAACTCACTTAGGGAAAACCATGTAATGAACTACTCAGTGCCAAAACAATAGTATGATTGTGCACTTAAAACCATCCATGACATCCTGCTGTCTTTTTACTGATTTCTGCATATTTCTATTTACGGCCTTAACGGACTTAACGTCAGAGTGTCCTTGTTAGCGAAATCGAAACCTTACCAAATTGGCATTTAGGAAAACCACCGAGATGGGTTACGATTATGATTCAAAGTTTCTTCTCCAGTGATGTAAACCTATGCTAGCTAGTGTCTTGTATTGTCTAATTATTGTATTCGCGCAAATTTCTTTTACTCCAGTTAAAGATGGTAAATTCTTATATATTCAATTTTACATCAGAGTAACTATATGAATAAGTTACTCCTAAAAGATATTGATCATATCATCTCTTGTAGTGAGTAAAACACTTGACTCCCTAAAAAATACACGTAATCCTCTCTAAGAGAACTTTTCCTGCATGAGCTCTACCAGGTTTATACAAAGTTCCTTCCTCATAATTTAACGAAGAAAACACTACATTTTCTGTTCCTTTAGGATAAATCTCTGAGACAAACAAGCTTAAATAGTGCCTTCCTTAACAATTTCGGCATCACGCCAGTTCTTCAAAGTTTGAAAAATCACAACACTATTTAAGAAGAGAGAAATATCGCGTAGTAGAGTTTGATGACTGGCTGGGGTTACATTTTCCCTGGGTAATTATAAAGAACGACCTTCTTCTAAAAATAAGTCTATTTTCTGTTCGGTTAGAAAATTCCATCACTAAAGTTAAGATTTGGTTACGGAAAAGATAGTGAGTGGGACATAATTTCTTTAAATTGCCGCCAGTGGAAATTGCTCACCAAAACAATAACTAATGCAGGTATTATTATGGTTAACCATGATCGTCACTGATTTTGAGAAAAATGAAGTATCCAGGAGAAACATTACGATCAACAGTAACCGCAAGGAAAACAAACTGACTTCTTAACAAAACAAAAGCCGGTACGGCAGAAAGAGACGTAAATAAACTCAATACGTTAATATCGCCAAGTAAATTGTATCTTATAACATTATAGCAAACTGTAGCGATAGTATGATCCACTATTTAACAAGAAGCCAGGATAAAAAAAAGAAAGCTGTCCTGAAAATCGTCACTAAGGTACAGTGGATCGTATGCTCGTGTTGTTTAAGGCGTAAACATTTAATACTGGAAAAGGGGTGCAGTCATATTTCTTGGCGTTCAATATTTCGAAGTTCAAGTGTAAACGTTGGGAATGCAAAGTCGAAGTTTAATAAGAACGTAATTTTAGAAACAAGACAAATTATTGACCGTTGTTTGGAGGGGCAAAAACATGATCAGACATAGCGCTATCAAATTGCCACCCCGATAGTAAACGTTAAATCATATCATTGTCAAACCTAAGAGACAATACCCTGATTTAATGCTTTTAATGCAACTAAATCATGGATGTTCCTTTTTCGCAGGATCATGATGCTTCAAAAGTGACCCTTCCTTTTTTTACTGAACTGTTGGGTGCTTGCAAAGGAAAGACATCTACGAAACTATTTTTCATTTCTGTTTTATTTATATTTTGCAACATTTTTATATTAGCCCTGAGCTTCATAAAATTGTTAGAGGAAGACTACATAACAGAGGAATCTCAAAATACTGCTGAAACTCGCACAAAACTTTGTCTAGCTTTTAAGTTAGAATTGTTTGTATTTGCTAGATATGCTATGCATCTCGTCAACCAGAACCGTGCACAAACTGGCCAAAAGTTGTATTGTGTCAATTACAAGACTAACTTTTCTGCTTTTCTTCCAGAACATCACATGCAGAGTTGTACCAAGTGATTTTAGATGAATTATCAGATTCCATAATCGCCTAGCGGCCAATTAGCCGCAAAATTTAGCCAAAGCACCGAAGTAGCTAAACGATGTTGTACTTGTTGAAGTTGCTTTTCACGTTCCAGGTCCAGAACTGTGGCTTCCATTGCCACCAAACGTTGCGATATCAGCAGAGATGTGGAAATGGAACTATTTATTGTATTTCCTGCAGTGTTACAATTTGGTTTGTTACCAGAATCTCCTGTAGTATTGTTTATAAAACATACTATAATCTCCTCTTACATCGCCTTTTCATAGGGTCTTGTTCAAGGAAGCGAAAGGGTCATTCTCGTTCAACATCCAAATCAGATGCGTCAAACATTCTTAACAGTCATTCTTGAGACTGATAATATAGCCTAAAATCATTATGAATGTTTACCGGTTTTTTGATTACTGTAGTAGCAAATACTAATTGAACCACCATCGAATACTTTTTGTTTACAATTATTTCAGTTGCGAATAAGCTGACCTATGTTATTGAGGTCTCAACTCGTATGCCTGCTTCAATTCTAACCATATACACTGACATATAATCACATGTATGGACGGTGATCAAATAACGAGGTGGCCATTGGTGAAAACGTACGGATGCTCAAAACTACGTACGAAAGAGATCTGGGATTTAGGAAACACGGGAAATAGTGTACTCTCTCTCAGGAATTTTGATAAAAATCACCCATGAAGAAAATTTGCTTTTTTCGATCGCTGGTGCAAGAGCTAATGTTTGAGGAAGTGTAATATGTAATATCTGCATAATAAGCGTAGACTGTACACGGAGTGGTGAACCCTGTATAGGAATAAAATAGAGAGCATGTTAGTCTGACATTACAAAGTCACCCTAGTTTTAGATTCTTTTGAAGTTTTAAGTTCTCACGAAATGAAAACTGACTAACTCTTTCTGATCATTTGGTTAAACCAACACTTACAAAATGACGGCAGATCATTCGATTTTGAGCAGAAGGTGCACCTGCACTTTTACATGTTATGATCCTTGCACACGTTTCTTTGCAGCTCGTTACAGATAACAAGTGGACAGTATTGACACAAGGTCAAGGATAGAAGTCTTTTACTTCCAAATACATTACTATAATGCAGCTTAATTTAGAAAATTTTGTAAACATTTCCAACGGATCTTGACTTTATTGCGACTCTGGCAAAATATTGCTGCTAAGCTCAGCGACCATAAGGAACTGCTAAAGCTTAAGAGGATAGCTTGACCACCGAATACGTGAATGAAGACATTTACCATACTGGAATTTAAAATAATCCTCCACCCTATGAATTGGATTATCAGCATACGTGTTTAGTTTTTAAGATATATAGAGTTACAATGACAAACAAAAAAATAATGTAAAACGTTTAACACCAACATGGTGATTTTAAAAGAGATAAGATAAATTTCCACTCCCAAGGAATTTTTGAAACCTTTTTGTCTATCGGCCTTGGAGGACTTTTAAATCCAACAGGGAAAGGCTAGATCCGTACTGACATAAACACTACATATTTAAAAGTATTATCGGTCACGCTAGAGTTTCACAGAGTATGGAGTTATTTATTTACATGATAAGAAATAGAGCATTACCGTTGTACACAAGGATTAATTCCACTTTGCTTCAGCTCTAGTTTTCTTGATTTCTATATAAAAGGGAGTGGACACAAAAATGATCACGTTTCCACCAATACTATTTTGCCACTTCGTTCTTAAAACGTGCCATGATCATAGATGTTACATTATTTTCTTGCGGTGGGTTATCTCTGTAGCTGCGCTCTTGAATAACACCTAATTTATAATCCCCCAGTACAAATTCGTGTGACAGTCTATGTTAGTAGATTAAGCTAGCAGTCATCACGTAAACAACAAAGACGTCATCAGATAGCTCCGCATTGCCATCACATCCGACAGTATATTGTGCACAAACAGATCTTGGCACTCCATACCGCAGTGAATAGTTTTTTTATCTTCTTTTATCAAACGAAGTACACACTAAACGTTAAGACAGTGCGTCGACATAATCAAATGAGCATTTACCATGATAACAGGGAACATTTTAGTTAGTAGCAATTCTTGTTATTAATTTCACGTATTTTTCATTACGCTGTATAATTCATACGGACCAACAACATTTCCACCCTCCGCAACCTACTGCCACTCACGTAATTCGTATATAATTTACAACTTCACCTGGCAGCAGCCATGCATGTCCAGGCAAGATACAAAGTCTGTTCATATTCAAGATGATTTACGCAAGGGAAAGAAAATATACGTAAAGTCAATATGCTTGCACCAATAGCCTTGTGTAATGAAACTTAGAATGGACGCGTGGCCAAATGGATAGTGCGTCGGACTCAAGATCGAAGAGTCGTGGGTACGAATCTCGTCCAGGCCACACAGTAGTATTGATAGGCAAGGTATGAAACTCACATTGCTACTGGCTTGCACTGTGGGTGAATCTGTATGAGCGGCGTATGATCGACGTAGCACTTGGAAACTCAGCAACCAAGGTTGTAATGGAGTTCCCAAGGGTAATATACGTATGAATTGTAAACCACCGATGTAGATCGGCTGAAGAGAATCGGCGAAAAGCTTCTCTATCAAGTGTTACTACTTTGCTTCATGCTATCTTTAAATATTGTTATAACTATAATTATTGAAGATAAACGGCAAAATATATTAAACTGGAATATAACAAAAACTGAGTGTTCCTCAGACTTTCTTAGGTCAAGTGCAAATTGTCTCGACTTAGACGCAACCTGGTCAGATAATAATAATTTGATTAATAATCGGCCTCTATTTTTAGATTCCAGAGAATACTGAATTTGAGCGGCTGTGACCGGAGTATGGCCATACTCACAATTAATAGAAGTTGGAGCGGTTAGGCAGCAGTCAGGGGAAAAAACCTTTATTGAGGTTTGACCGTAAGATGTTCTGAAGTAAAAACAATTTTTATGTTTAGCTTGATAAAGATATAAAAGAATGAGCTATAGGATTTGGAACACAATATTTTTATAGAGAAAATTTTTCATCTAAATATAAAGACCAATATGTCCATCATGTGTTCTAGTAATACGCAACGATGTTACCCTTTCATCCTCGTTGAGGCATTTGTTAAAAGCTGCATCTCGCCATTCTGTTTAGTACCTGCACAGTCTTGATTAGATGGTACAAGCAACTCTGTGTTTCAGTTGACTAAACCTTCATCTTATCCCTTGAAAATTACCGCATCGAGCAAATGATACAGTGAACATCTCACATGTTGGCTTTAATAAGCAAAATTGCGTTTTTGATTAACAGAAAATATGAAAATTTCCTTGTTGCTTAAAACTCCATAATTGTTGGAAATTACGTGCGAAATCTCGTATGAAATAGTATTTGAATTACACACTTTTTCATAAGAGTCATTGATGCTAACTGTTTCCTATCAAAAAGGAAAACAACTGCGTAACAAGCAAAATAGTCACTACTATTCATAAACAGCAATGAAAAACGACAATTGTGTCAGAAAAGAGTTTGAGAGAAAGCACAAAATCCATAGTGCTATTCGCTGATTCATCTACAAAACCCACCAACCGATTGCATCGTTATTGGTGGAGGAATGAGAATCAATTTCGATGCGATTACAGAAATGATTATAGGCCTAGAGTAGTATTTAGTGGCAAATTTTCATAGTGGAGTCGAGTTTCTGGTGCTTTGATAGGCAGCGCTTGTAGAAGAAACGTATATTGGATGTTAAATGACGGAGCTCTTATCATTGCTTCACTTGCAAAGGTCTTTATGATTATTGCCAGAGAAATATTTTTAGCTTTTTCGGCTCAATTGAAAACCTCTTTGTCTCATATATTATCGCATAACATTTCTAAGCAACGGCTTCCCACTGGAAAGAACTTGTTTCTCAAATAAACCTATTTAGTGAGATATGCTTAACACATATCTTTTGGAATTCAACAATTGATCTAATGTAGATTCAAATATCGTTTTAATGCAAGTATACACCTGTGGTGTTTTGATATCTGCGAAACTTTCTATGCCACCATATGAAAGAGTTGTCAAAATGTGACCGTTTCATAAGACTCGATATCGTACTAACTATTATTTGGTGTGATAACGGTGACCAGAAATTTTACTCCATTTCTAACAGTTTCCCATTGCGTAAGGGAATGCTTGTCACTCCCGTTATGTGTGGTGTAGGCAAAAATAACGAGCATCTTCCCAACAAAAAAATACAGATAAGGAAGCACAGGGACAGGAGAGGGTAAACTCCCTTCTGCCTCTGATACTAAGGAAAATTATCACTTTTTTACAAACGCAAGACCAAATGCTTAGACTCGTTTGGTTTCCACCCTGCAAGACTGAGCGTCATATCATGTTTGGAGCGCGGTGATGGAAGTAGTAATCAGTCAAGGAAACCTATCAATCAAAACGTAGCATACAACGTATTTTCAATTTGTTGTCCGTTGCTTAAGGTCAGTTTTGGACTGTTAGCGACTCGTTCTGTCTATAATGCGAAACTTGAGTAAATTCTTGTGAGATTTTGTTTAATGCCATTTAGATCATTCATTTGATTGTATCATGAAAACTGTTATTAACTATTGAGTTTAATCTAGAATCTAGGTTATAAGAAATTAGTTACATAGATTTAACCAAATTTAAAACCAATAATATCTTTGAAACAAATTCAA
This sequence comes from Carybdea cf. marsupialis auct. non (Linnaeus, 1758), assembly GCA_010016065.2. Taxonomy (NCBI): domain Eukaryota; kingdom Metazoa; phylum Cnidaria; class Cubozoa; order Carybdeida; family Carybdeidae; genus Carybdea; species Carybdea cf. marsupialis auct. non (Linnaeus, 1758). The sequence goes on along the minus strand of JAAAKL020000828.1, from coordinate 15,668 downwards.
CCTGATTTATTTGTCAATAAATAAGATCACAAAGTGAAATTACCGACAAATATTACTTAACAAAATAACAATCCAGCTTGATAGGAACTTTTTTGTAGTCGCCCATCAATTTTGTTACTTTGTATCAACGGTGCATCCTTGTGTACGGCTAACCCTAACCCTAACCAGGTGCAAAAGCGTTTGAACAATATGTCATTTTGACAGAGTTTCCCCCTGATTTCTATACTTAATGAAGACACAGTATCTACGAATACATTCAAGTCTTGACATCTTCAACTTTTTAGATTTCCTTGGACTTAGAGATGTCAAGAATTGACTGTACGTTGCTTACCATCCAGCATACAAGAAGCTTCGCGAGTTGATTGTATTGTTTTTCCTTCTTCGTTTGCGAATACAAGAAAGGTTGTTTATCAACGTACATACTTTATTATATATGTTTGTATTAAAGAATTGATGGGCAGAAAATTGTACCTCAACGCATCTTTTAAAAGGCATTTTACTTGTCATGTATATTTAGTTTTAGTACGCATGGAGGCAAATTTCTCATATCTATTGGTTCACATATACGTCGGTTTATATATAGTTACATGATAGCTAAGGGAAAAAGTAAAAAATGACGACTGTAGAAATAATGAAGTGATACAGGCCAATATCGATAAGGAAGCAACTCAAGAGGTGTGCTGCGGCAAAACATGTTGGACACTGCAAGTCATAAATGAGTCTCACATATCAAATGACGTAAAGTGATTGTACTGTAAGTGAGTTTTCATAGGATTTAAGCATGCTGGAGACTAATTTTGCATATCTATGTTTTTACATGTAGCTTTGTTCTGTGTCTTTTCTAGTTTTTTTTATTAGTCCTGGTGTAGTTTTAAATTCTCTTTTAGACAAAGTTTAATTTTGATAAAATTATATATGAGCTTTTCAATTTAAGTTCCATACCTACTCTGATCGATTTACATGTTATCTTGTGTTTACATACACCGTACATATTTAATATCATGGCAAGTAAAAGTTATAAACCCACATAATAAACTCGAAGGACTGATGACTATCATCTAAAATGAGAACTATTTGTATGTTCTTGTTGGCGCAAATAATTGTCAAATGCAATCTGTTTACTTAAACATTTCCAAGGAGGTAGCGCCAGATATTTTAAAGTTCTTCCCCCCAAATACATCAAAATCCAGTTCTTCTCTAGCGCAGCCACGAAGTGGGTGTTCTTCATCAATATTCTGCCCACCTTCTGGCCGACTTTGTAACGTAGAACAATTTGCTAGAAAGTTCATTTCCCTTTAATGAAACCAAAATATCTTACTTGCGGTTAGTGGTTGTGTCTGTAAACAGCTGATAACATCAAGTGTATGCATTATTAACTATACTACACTGATTTCAATGTAAAAGTGGCAAAACCTTAATTTTTTGAGACAGGAATTTTTACGAGCTGTAAGATGTCACAAATTTAGTTTATATGTCCTGGGCCTACTTGCATGTAACACATGCGATCCAATCAAAGAGAATACGGTGTTATGAGCTATTGGCCAAATTAATGAAAAAGAAACCGCCAGCCAAGTCCGTGGGTGACTTCTTCCAGGGCACTAGTCTTTGCTGCCTGTCTAATTGCGTGATCACAAGAAATCGGTGATAAGGATTCCATAGATTTGGGTTTGCGATAAGTGACCTTATTTGCCAACAGCTGTCTACCTGCTTGCGTAGATAGTCAGTTCTTCGCAATTGTCTGTCAGAAAGAGTGTGTTACCACAAGCAAATTCAGTATAGACAATAAAAATATTTACAACACATTTAAGTTACGTAAATTCAAAAGCTACTTGAGATTGTGCATAGGATGAAATGGTTATAATTTTCTACGGAATTATTTTGGTGATAAGGAAATAGTTCAGAGCGCCAAAAAAGTTATTTTTAAATCGAAATTAATTGTTTTTAAGAATAACTTTTTACAGAAATAGCTATTAGGATATGAAGTGCCATTTATGGAATATACACTGTATTATATTGAATGTAAAGGTGTGGCCAATAGATTTCGCATTTAACCTTTACACGCTTATTTTTGCGAATTCGCACAAAAATCTACGGAAGTGCAGATAAAAAATAGTACTGATACCGTGTGCAAGGAAATATGCGCGAATATTAAATCTTGTTGATTTCTTTATTTGGGACTGAACACAGTTAGATTTTGTAATGGATGATAAAAATAACCTATTTCATTTACGTTTATTAATAGAATCTGTAAATGCATTTCGGTCCCTAAAAAACAAGCCTTGTCACTTCTAGACTGACAACCGTTGCCTTCAGCAAAGTCGTGAATACAGGATTGAGGTTCGGCGATGGATTTTCTTCTGTGACCAAAAATTGGTTGGTGCAACGAGAGCACTTAAGAGCCTCCTGGATAAAATCGCTATTATTAGTCCTAGTGAAACATTAAATAACAATTCCGTGCAATCCCAAAGAATTTAAATCCTAGACGTAATCTAAAGACCACGGGTTACAGAACGTGAAAGCTGAGATGGCGCGGGAAGTATTCGATATTAAGTAGGCTCTCACAAAATACCAATTATAAATCTACAATTTCTGATCCCCTAGTATAATAAATTCAAGAACGGCCTAATGCTAGCGAAGGAGGCTCATCGGATTACTAAGGTATCTATAGTTAATATTTAAGGAAATGGATTGTTGTGGTGCAATATCTGTTGAAACAAAAATGCATTAAGCGCATCAAACCAACGTATAAGCCTACCAGCTCAAAGCTGCCCCATGTACACAACAGAGGATTCAGATAATGACGTCATAGATAACAAGCAGCTAGTAGACAAAAAGGTTAACAGTTGACTAAAGTACTTTGTTGCTTATACAAAGGCAGATTTTAAACATGATTTTGGTAGCTATGATTGCCTGATCATGTACCTTACCCCTCTCCTCCTCTCTTGAAAGTATGTCAATCATATAAATACTTGGTGAAAGGAAAGTTGACGATATATCGACTTGTCCCTCTTACAATTGTACATAAACTGGTGTGGATCGTTTATAAAAATTAACTAGATATCAATGCTATCTTAGTCCTATCCCTCCATTCAATCTATATTCATACACTAAATTGACCATAGTTAAACTCAAGCGCATCTTCACAAACAAATTTATATCTCACATGTTTGCGTTCATACTTATACTTATTTAAGTATGTTCTGATTCCTATATTGATGTAATACACGACAGTTAACCGAGTAGGCTCCACGCAAAACACATAAGTAAAATGTAAGTCCCCACTTCCCTCAGGGATCTCGAAAGGGTCTTTTGAGGAGCCAAAACCTATTAGGGATCGTATCGTGTAAACTCCAATTTCTTTTCTTTTGGGCCGAGATTTCCAATATATAATCAACAAGGAGGAATATAATTGCCATTCGTAATGTGAGATTGCAAGTCAACCCCCCTTTATAGATGCATATAACGCAGACATACGTATTTTATATGAAGGAAAAGTTCGCGGTCCGCGGATAGAAAAGGTTGGCATAGAATTGTCGAATACATAATTTCTTGTCATAATTTGAATAAAATCAAACCAGTTTGTGCACTCAGAATTTTTGCACGCACCAGATGTTCCATGTCCATTCCGTACTAATTTCCCCTATAGTCACCCCATTATGTCTTGTATACTGTTATCCTCTTTATTTCTGCTTTGGCGAAAACCACTTGGATTTTCATAACACTTACGAAGTTTCCAAGACTTTCTTCTTATTCGGACAAAAGGAATCAAAAACCTTAATCATATTTAATTGGATACACTTCCATTGCTCCAAACGTTACCAGTGTAGTGAAAGGGGAGGCTGCCAGTGCGGCAACCGAACTTTTTCCTGAGCGGTCAGTTGTTCAAAATTAGGGGTTTCCACTCTACAGCAAGTAACAATCGTTGCAACTGAAAATTGCTCTCCACATACTATTGCTACACAAAATTTGATGCAAAAATGTTTTGTCTGAGGATTTCCTCAGCTTTGATATACAGTGTCTCGTTAGTACAAAAATGGTCACATGCGGCAGAAAGCACAAGTTCAGCACATCGCCTTACACAAACAAAGGCTTGGTTGGGATGCAAACGGTTTTATTTGCTAAAATGCAATGAATTAAACTGGAAAAAAGTGTTATATTTAATCAGCTAGATCATGCAGTCATTAGTGTGGTTGACTCTAGATCACTAAACTCATCTAAAGAATCTATTTTAATACAATAACTACGGTGATGCACTAAAAATACGTCAACGATTTGTTTGGTATTTGATGCGCTGAAGTTCATAGCAAAATATCCAAACAGGTCTTCTTTTACTTCACCTCAGTTTGGTCATTCCGCGTATAAAAAGCTTGCTCCTTTTGCATTTACATATCTAAATTTATATGTGCTTGAAGAGCAGTTGTGAGTCAGCTAAGGACCGGTGGTTGGGAATAGATATCCCTCAACTTTTGGTCATACTAAAACTTTCCCCTCAAGCACACCCTCTAAATATTTTTGCTCATTCAACTCTGGGCGCCGTCCCAGTAGCCCCTACTGACACCCCCACTCGGTGGTAATGCATCCTGACCATGCTAGTGTAGTGAAGTAGGCCGTCTTTTTTCAAAAGAGACTAACCGAGCAAGTCTGTAATAAAATAGGGAGCTTGCAGCTCCCCAAACCCTGAAATGTGTTTTTATGCTATCCATTCACTCCTTCCGTTATTTTCCTTCTGACTACATGGTAATTAGTGTATACTGCCTAAAATCTTATGTTTGCTTCCCTGAAATCCTCAAACAACTAACAAAACTGATGTGTTAGTACCTCTTATTGTTAATATCCTGCTTGCAACTCGACTACTTTGTATGTACTCTATTCTTCAGTACAAACCCCCTTGTTATACACCTTTAAATATAAAACATGAATTGCAATATCCATTTGGTATGACGAAAAGAAAATCAATCCAGGGAAATATAACTCCTGCATTGTAGTATTGTTGAACGAAACAAAATGCTCTTGTCATGCATAGCTACTACTTTGTGTTCCCTATGAAACTGTCGCGGTGGTAAAGCTTTCGTCTTCTCAACAGTTCCATATCTCTTTTGCTATATTGTGTAAAGCAGTTATACATGTTCCTGCAGCGTGAGAAAGTTCAGACTTGCAAACAGGACCCCCAACAACTATTTCATTATTGCTCACTCTTGAAGATTGTGCACCCAAAGCACAAATCAGCTGTACTCAGCAATTAGATTTCACATAAGGATTATAAGTCGAATCAGTATTAATGCAATACCTCCATGTTAGGCTGATTGCAAAACTTTTAACACTACAAAACGCTGTACGAACGAGCAGACAGCATATTAAAATACAGCTTTAAAAATCAGTAAAGAGAATAACATCGCTTCTCTAACATGAATTTCTAATGTGATCATTTCAAACCATCTCTTCTCTGCTCTCCAACTCCAAAGAATCGCATTGCCAGATGGCGACCCTTTAACAGTCATATCACATTGAGTCCTGGGCATCAAAATTGCGCAGAGATTGATGTCGATACTCACTCGTGGATGATTTGTCTACTGTCACCACTAGGGGAGAAAAAGGTATGCTGTCATTGGACTCACAGTAGCTTGGTCTCTTGAGCAACTACCGAGGCAAGGTGGGTTCCATTTCCAAATCCAAGTGGTGATATATTTTCTTTGGCGATCTTCAAATTCACTAGTCTATGTAAAGTCTAGTTTACATCAACTTATTCTTTAGCAGAAAATTCCACGGTGACAGTTCTTTTCCTAGATGTAGCTAAGACTTTCAATATCTGTTTAGTATCGCACCAAGGCTAAAGTTCTTGGGGACACCAAGTCTCAAAGTTAATGAAACTACCGTCGGAAACCTGGATGCATAGCTTGAAAAATGTTACAAATGCGATATTGTCAGTTCGTTTATCACTTTTATCACAGCTTAGCACATGATCCGATTTTGATACCCAAAATCTTTAGACAGCCTCTGTAATTCAAGATCTATCTGGCTATAACTGCGTTTACACAATATAGGACCGGCTATTATAAACTAGTTCCATATACAAAACGTGGACTAGTTAAAAATTTTTTACATTATTGTACTTTTCGTACATAACTATAACAATGCGACTTACGGTGGGCAAAAATCCTACCGGATTACCCAAGCTGTAAGCAATTAATTCACTTTTAACTTATATGAGATACATTGTAACTCTAATGTCATTTATTCGCTATTCTGTTGCTCACAATATCTAAACTACTTATATTTTTACTGTTCTCGCTCGGAAAGCTCAATAAAAAGGAAAGAGAAAAATTAGAGTAATCTAGTTAACCCAATCAGTGTTTTCTCTACAAAATATACAATATAAGGAGCGGAAGGACACCTCTCTACGTTTATTGAGTCTCCGTTTGCAGAAAAGTTGTAACTCTATAACAATGCTTCAAGTTGTCCATTATTCCGCAATAACAATAAAAAGAATAGTAACAAAAGTAATAATAATAATAATAATAACAATAAGAAGAAGAATAACAATAACAATAACAATAACAGCAATATACAGGATCACTCAGAATAAAATTGCCCATTCATCTCCCCAAATTACTATAAATAAATATATTGTAGTGTCGCACCAACAGAATCTGTATTTGCATACATTTTAAACACATCGAGACTTAACTTTAAGTTCTAATAGATATATCTATTAAACCCTCAGAAGATGCTTTTATATGTGGATTTGATTTATAACAGGGGGATGAAAGGCTTACATAGCTAGTCCCCGAAACAGGAAAAGTAACCAGACGAGTTCTCATTGCCTCGCATTAAAATAGTGAGGAGTCGCATCCATAAATGTTGTGCATTCTTTCAAAACACTGCTCCTTAACACAATTTGACTAATTTGAGATCCACAGCAAATTTAACTTTAGACTCTCCCGTACAGTGCGAAAGGCAGGGTGCGCAACAGTAAGAGTGGCCCTATTAAGACTTCCCATATCTTCAGTACGCTGAGACTAAACAAGCATACGCATACGACTTCGGCAAAATGCTAATTGACCTTTTGTTGTTGACTTGGTTCTGTACGCAGATTAAGGACAGCTTTACTATCAGGTCAAATGTCATGCTCCAACCCCATTGTGAGGATAATTATATATATGCTGTATTCCTAAATAAATTTTAATTGCCAAAACCGGAATTTTCTGACGTCTATTGTGGACCACAGCAACTATCAATGCAGGACAGTGCAAATTGTACGTCTCGGTTAGTTTGGTCAGACAAGGAATGCCATCACGGACCATGAGAGTTTATGAACAAGATGTTAATGCCGTGGTTTTACGGTTCCAACTCCTTCAAGTTCTGATAGTACTGCCTTGAATTTACGTAAATATTGGAAATGTCTTAAGGGTCATTTTAGTGAATCTACAGAAATTGAGATACAAATATTTTCTGACGCCCATTGAATTTTTTTTATTCAAAATAGTCTGAAAAGCTGGCAATGGCATTCAAATATCTTAGAAAGAGTTTCGCGAAAAGTTTGTGTTTATTTCAAGATAACTCAACTCTACTAGAAAGAAGTTTCAGGTGACATGATGTCGAAGATGAAATTAAGATATCAGGCAATTTTAACAGCTCCATACTAACAATTCTACTAAATTTTCCTGAAAGGCGTTATTTATAAAACAGTAATTAGAGTCCAAAATACGACTGGAAAAGGGCATTTTATGTTTTAATGAGTTACAACTACCCTCTCTAGTGACTTCTTGGTCGCTCTTTGAGCATTCAGGCACACTTGGATAACGTGACTTCATTTGTGATTTGGCTCCGTATGAAAATGAATTGAAGAGGATTAGCAGTGATACTTGGTAACATGTCGATAACAGTTAGCTACTAGTTTAATAACTTAAGAAGTTTGATGCTAGCTTTTCATATGCATATTGATAAACAACAAACTACATTTCGTCTTTCTTCAGTACTAGAAAGTATGTAATGACTATTTATATGTTGTTTTAAAGCGTGCAAAGACGTTGTCGTTCGCATATATGTATTCCTCTACAATAGCTGCATTTAAAGGCCCTGACATTCCTTAATGCGTACGAGAAATCTCTCAGACAGTTAATTCTCCAGCCTGCTATATCTTTCTTACAGCATCAAATTTTAACTTCATGAAAGGGTTGGGAAAGGAGAGAAAGTGTCAATCTCCATCCCCTCTGCAAGCTATTATAAAAATGCATGCTTGAACAGAATTCTAATTTACGAGTACTAATCAATGGTGACAGACTTATACAATAACGTCAGGCTTTTTATTTATCAACATTTGTTCCAAAGTACTGCCTTACAGAATTATGCAGTTGAATAGGTTTGATAAACAAGACAATCACGTACACTGTACGGATTCAACCATCCCAAGCAAACAGTCCGGCTTACTTCAAAACCAATAGTGCAAAGTATTGAATGGACATCGACCTATAAGGTTCGCCTTCTAGAGAAGGTAGAAGCTGTATGAGATTTCAAGGTTTGGCATCATTCTAGTTTCGCACCCATGCTCCCCCAAACTATATACGTTGAACTATAATAGAAGTGTTCAACGTATGTTCGAAAGTTTAGTAATCTGATCAAATGTGTAAAAAAGCCTTCGATTTATGTGTAGACATGGTTTCTTCAATGAGATCAGAATGCATATGTAATTTTACGAGTAGTGCCATTTGTTGCAAAATTTGTCCTTTGGCAGTAAACCTTTGTTCTTTAATTTGAATTATATGTGTCACCTTTCAGATCTATTCTTAGTTTCCCAAGTCGTACTATATTTACATTTGTCATAGTCATGAAAAAATTAGGTTTGTTGTTAGTGTTGTTAGATAAACACGAACAGACTCAAGCAAGAATTCTTTGTTCTTCCCAACAATAAAACATTTTAAAGAATAAAGTTACATCTAGTCAACCACTAACATCAATACATTATCTGGCTACGAAAATAGGATTAAATAAATGTTTGACATCTTAAATGGCTTCCTGGTCCCCATAAGCAGACCAAATCCTATTTAAAGAGGGCGAAGTCTAGTCCGAGTTCAAGACGTTAAGTTTTCCTTCCCCGTCTACGATTATCGCAAAGCTTTTAATTCTGTTAGCTATGTGGGCGTCAGAGATATTTCTTCCCGCAAGTTGTACACATTTTGCAACACCATATTTATATCGATTTTCCTTATACCAAAATTAAATGGAAAGATGTTCATCTACAAAATAGTCCGTTCAGTGTGCAGCAGTAAATATCTCGGATCGCTTTAGTTCCTTTCAATCTACTATTTCAAGTGGAAATTAGAAGTGTTATACTCTATAAATTGTTTTAAGCTAAAACTTCGTATAAAGCTTGACTATCCTTGCTGATATTTGGTAAGTTAGTTATGATGTTCTTTCAACGGTTGATACAATGGAAAATAAAGTCCTGTGGTCTGTTTATGTTTTTCTATTCAGGAAAAACGCTTACAAGAAAACAGTAAGTAAATAATAAACGAGAAATCAGCAATCATCTATGTCTGAAATCGTTAGGACAGCTGCAAGTAAAACAGAAGAATTGAAAGTAGACTTGAAAGGGCGATTTAACAAAGTTAGAAAGTAAAATACCTGTTCCTTGCTTTGCCCAGACATTGAAGAATGCTGTCGTTCCAAAATTTACTCCAATGATTAGTACAAATATCCAAAGCAATCGAGTTCTCCATTTCCCTATACTGCCGAATTTCCTTGCCATTTTGTCAAGAGGCAGCACTGTCTACAACAAATTTGGAGAGCTTATTAGCACTGGAATCCTTTTAAACGTACACACTGGAACATTTTCTTACAAATTGACAATCTCCCTACACCGTAGTGATGATAACATCAAATCGGATAACACCAAAGAATGGTGAACAAAGACCCGTTTTGATTACGACAGGGTAATCCTAAATCCTGCTAACTGTGATTGTTGTAGCAACTTTTCTCATCTTCATCCTTGTTTTTTTTGTCACTATACTTCAATCAGGCAAAATCTGTAAATTAGTAAGTTTCTTAAAGACAAGTGATGCGTCAGAGAGAATAATCTATATGTAATTGATATTGTATTCTTATAACACACAAAAACTTTGAGAGGGTTTTTACAAGTCCCTGGATTAATACTAACGAAATTAATTAAAATAGGTATTCAATAGAAAACATGAAGCTCCAATATTTTTGTCCAAATCGACCATTTGGGAATATATAAAACAATATCATTAACTCGTTCGTTGAAAGTTTTTAATAGTGCTGTATCCATGAGAGCATTAGGTAAGTTATCGAAGACAATAGCCTAAGCAACAACTGTAGGCTAATAATGTACATCTATACGCTTATAGCTAGAAATATTGCTTTGTCACAGGACTCATATACTTCTGCCACCTACTCCAAATACAAATTGGAACTGCTTCCAAAACTCAAAATCTTAATTACTGACGATAATCTTAATCAAAACAATCATGCAAGGTGTTTGAATCTGTTAAACTGACCTGATAACATGAAAGCTAGGCCTTCGGTTATCTCATTCTCCACAAGCCGTACATCATATAAATGTTACAGTTTAGTCAAGGCAGTCAGCCGGTTATAAACACAATATCGATTAAATGACGGCTTCCTGGCTACACTTCGTACTTTATAAACACGGTATTCTGAATTAAACTATTGTGTCAGTCGTTGTCAAGCAATTACTGTGGTCAGGTACTTTGAAGTTCTAACGATGACTTACCATTTAATAGAAGACATTTGAACCATGATCACTGAACTACCTTCATAGCAGTAATGCTTGTCTCTTTTCTTTCCGAACAGATCCTTTTGCTTCTGTGTCTTAGTAGATCTGGAGAGAGGCTTTAACAACGCTTACTGACGATGTAATCGTCTCTCTCCAAGTTGGTAAGAACAGCTTTCCAAAGTAACTGCTGCAGTCGTTGACAACTCAGTGGATTCGACCACAGTCTGAATTCGAATGCGAAATTTCCATTACCATAGCTACTTATTCGATTTTCGACTCGAAACGTACGCAGGCTAGAGATAGCATAGAGAGAATAAAGCTCTCACTCCACGCAATTGTTTACAACAAATTTAGGTATAAGTTTCTCAACCTAAGTCACAGATTACCAAGCTATTTAAGTAAGATCTCTAAACCTTATAATTCCCAAAACTATCGGAGGTCACCCGAGCCAAACGATTTGCTACCAACCACTCTCTTCTAACTTCAGTCATGATAAACATCTTCAACTATAACATGCTAGAAAGATCTACTTCTAAGGCTTTATCTCTGTCTTGAAAGATCTGATTCAAATCCGAGATTAATTAGTTTGCAAGTGGACTACGAGGCAGCCAAGAAAGGATTAAGAAAGATTTTATTCACCGTGACAGATGAAACTGTACCGTGGTTAATAGTCGATGTTTATGAGAATTCAGCAAAGAAGCTGACAGAACGTATTATGAGAAAGATTAGAGTTTGCAAATACAATAAAACACCCGTTAATTTTCGTTCAATGAAATGTTGATAATTCACAGAGTGTCAGTCACAGAAGGCAGGTCAGAGTTTTCAGTTTCCGACCTTATACCAGAAGCTTAGATCCGTATCTTGTAAACCTACTTACAGATTTTAGAAGTGGCAAAACATTCAATTCTTACTGTACCTCAGAAATGTACAAGGGAGCCTTTTTATTATTATAATTATGTTTGCTCTTGCCAGAGAAGCAGGGAGCGATTATTCACCCTACGAAATGTGTTATGGAGTGGTTAAAATGTGCACAACATGATGTTGAGCGTTTCATTGAGTCTTTTCACCTAGAAATACTGACGTATTTATTAGAGGTAATGAAACCATCCATAAATTATGACTTGGGTGCCCGTACCAACTATGACTGCTTTGTATGATATCAAGTTATTGTTCCTCTCGTTTATTGTTTCTAGACAAATACTCTCTGTGTAGAGTGAAGCTACTACTTACTGGTTTGTCTTCTATTTGCTACGCGATCCTGGGAGTTGGGATTTTTGTACTCTCTAATGGAAATGTATTAGGACCTGCCTCAACCTCACTTCAATTGAATGGGTTTTTAAATGAAAGAAAATTGAGATCTTTCTTCACTACTGAATGTTGTTTGACCAGTGTCACGATCTAGTTTCAAAGTTATTCAGTACATGTTTACAAAAGGAGAGAAACTTGGAAAACTTGTAGATATTGAGAAAGGAACATTGGGGGGTCGAATCTTGGGCCAAAGACCAAGCTGTCGAAATCATCAGCTACTGCCATAGGACCTTTCAAATGTTTATTATGATGCGCCACTTGTGAAAGTGGTTCTTTATACAAAACTTAAAATTACACAACGTCACCAGTTTATTTGCTAAGGATTTCACGAGACACTTATCACAGCAAATTGGCTGCAGTGTGGTGTCTCGTTCAGTAATAGAAGAAGTGCTAGGGGTAGGCAGTTTAGAGCATATGCCTCTAACTACATAACAGTTATGGATTTTAAATTAAAGGGGGGAGGATTTTTTAAGAGGGAGCTACAAAATTTCTTTACCTGAAAAGAATCGAGTGATACATGTCTACCAATCTTTTCATGCTTCCCTTAACACATACATCGTGCTTCCCTTTTTGACCTTGTGCCAAGCAGCTCAGGCACCGCCATTATCCCTGTCTTATCACATTAAAGAAATACTCGCCAGAAAAGAGCCTTACCATAGGCATAGCTAAGCATTATGTGACCTCTGGCACGTAGCGTGGCATTTTTTAAGGCAGGGGAGGTTTCTCCAGACAAGGCCGTAACTATCCTATTCCTCTACTTCTTCGTGTTTTCATGAATGACATTATACATTTTTACGCCTTAAAGAATTTTAATCATTGCCCGTGCATAATAACTACCAGGTTTGGGTGTATTTTACGTCCCAAAAAGGGAAACTTAAGGGCAAAACTATTCATGATCTCGAGGGCAGGGGGAGTCCTCCCCCTCTTCCCCCTTCCGGCTACGTGCATGGAACTTGCTTCAAGTGGAGTGATTGGAGCTCGATTCTACCGAAAACTTAAAGCATTTGATCACCAAAAGATAGTAGAATGACCTTCCTTTTTTGATGCATTTAAACATTTTGACTATCATCCCCATTCCCAAACATACTGCGCATTTATTTAAATTTCACCTATTCCAGGATTTAAAGTAACAAAGTAAAAAGGCAAATCTGTTAACACACACCGTGAAGAGATATTTGGAAAAAGTGTCCTTCTTTAAGATCAGAGAGTGTTTCTTTCTCGTGAGACTGTAATGAGGACTTCGTCCAAAGTAATGAGGATTTGGTGGTCTCTACATTATTTACAGCAAGATATAGTTAGATATCTAGAGCCTAATTTTCCGATAGTTTCATCTGGACTCAGTCTATGTTGAAAGAGTCTGGTACAAACCAGTACAATACTAAAGCCACTGGAAAATAAAGGGAGAGTTCTCTGTCATCGTTTTCTTGGATCAGAGCACATGTGTAGACCCTAGCTAAGAATCTGGAGGCACAGTGACCTTGCGCTATATACTGCTTGAACTTGTGCTCTCATGAGTGTTTCAAACAAACTGAGAGCGCTTTTGCTTGATATGTGGGAGCTTGCTATAAACCATCCCAGTCAAGAGACCGTCATGCAAGATTTTGTCTTTGGCCAAACTCAGAATTTATCTGATGAATAAATCCTGTGGACTTGTTAATGCCAAGATGGAACTTTTCCTACCACTAAGAACCATGGTCGTCTTCACGTTTGAGTCACATGATAACTTACATATGCAGCAGACCATTGAAGTAACTTGTTATCTCTCTGATGTAATTGTTAAAGAACTCGAGGAGCAAACAAAAACTTTACAACTGATTAGATTTAGATGGTAACACCACTCTTCAGTTGTTACAGATATCTATTATCCTTTGAAATCGTGACCTTTCGACATCCGTGATTGAATATAGTTGTTTCACGGTATTTAACGAGGAAGGAGCACCAACTGTTAGTTGTTTCATAGATTCACTTACATATCTGAATGTTTACATATCTGGCAAAATTGTCCAAGATTAGTTAACACCAATGTGCTATGAAGTTAATAACAGTGTAGCGAACATTAACATTTTGTCTTGACATTTTGGTGCAGACTATGGGGTGATCCAAACTGTTGATGCACTGTATATATAGTCTGGTTTGTCATGAAGGGAGAGGGTTCGATGTCGGTTAGTCCATTCTTTAAACTATGATAAATTCAGCAGCTTAATCATGCTTTCATCCTTCCCTAAGTAAATGACTATCATTCCTGTTATTTTTTCTAATTTATAAGCTTATTACTCACTGTAGTGGCTATTGCTCATTTAAACTCTTTTCTTGGAAGCAATCGCTATAAAGAAATTCGGTAAAGGTGTATAAACAGCTGCTCCAACCCATGCATCAAGATGTCCGGGTGAAAGCTTAGATTTTAAGATATGCATAGTTACTTGTCATTTTCTTTACTAAACCCTTCCCCCCCCCCCTAAAAACGACTAAAGATTACAAAGAATCGAACTTATGATTCTGTTGATCTTCAGAACGACAACAATGTTGTTCTCGTGGGAAACACTTTTTGCTTAACATAAACCCTAAAATCTTGATAACCTCTAGGCATGATCATGTGTCAGTATAGAAAAAGATTCTGCTACCGACATGGTTAGGGTGTCACCGTGAAAGCAGGGTGTGGAAAAGGGCGTGTCATTCGGCAATAACCAACTAAACAGATTCCTCCTAATATGCGATGACAACACTCTTAGCTAAGACACATTCACTGGGGGCACTGTCCTTCCTTATGTATCTATGCAGAGATGCAACGTAACCCATTCTAGTGTAGCTGTGCGCCTTGGGCAAAAGCATGAAATTTGGCAGAGCTAATAACGAGTACGGATTCCTTCGACATCGAAAGCTTTTCGGGAGAGGTTGGTTTAGTCTGACTATATTGGGCTAGATTAAAGAAATACGGTAAATCGAACTTTCGGTAGCTTGATTTCCTAAATTTTGTGATCCTCTTGCGATCTGCACCTTTGAATTTTTACCTTTATTGGTGATTTTAATTTGTAGCGAGAAACATAACTGTTTGGCCTGCAACATATCCATGGGTAAAATAAAACAAAAAAAACAACGCACAAATTAAGCATAATCTATGAACAAAACGTAAATCAGTTTCATCGATGATAATTATCAGAACCCAGCAAGGAGGGTCGCAAGAGTAACAAAATAGTCAACAAAAAATTATTACTTTTATCCCTAGATTTTGCTGTTTCTGACATTATCCTCAGATTATCTCACATCAATATTAGTGTTATTTTACTAGTTTACTCTACCGACAATCTCATTATATAAATACCTTCTTTTACCTTAACATGGCCGACCTCCCAATCGATCCGAAGAAACAGATCCTTTCCAGGTCCTCCTGTCCGACAGCAATAGTATCACTTTGGATGCAGTTTGTTGCGCAACGCGGAGACATACACATTTTGCGGGCTCTGTCTAAGCCGCGCCTCCCCGTGTGTCCATATAAAGAAATAATCATCTAAATACCTAAACCAAACTATAATTCTAAAATCTGACTTCTCTAATAAAATTCTTTCTAACTTTCCCATAAATATGTTGGCATAAGCTGGGGCGAACTTTG